>OVBI01000762.1:0-47169 GCA_900406495.1 Sisymbrium altissimum
CATAGTTCAGTGAGTCATCTTGATCATGATCGAAGTCCCCATCCTCGTCATGTTGTGCCATGTTGGCTTCCGGGTTTTTCCCTTTTAGACTCTCTTGATAGAGGTCAACAAGATGTCTGGGAGTTGTGCAAGTCTTAGCCCAATGATCGCTCATCCCACATCGATGGCATGCTGATTTGGTGGTCTAGTTTTGCGGTTTGAAAATACCCGCAGCACCACGGCCTCGACCTCGACCACGACTAGAATTGGGTTGGTACCCGCGGCCTCGGCTTTGACCTCGATCATAAGGATGGTGGTTACAACGACCACGACCTTGTCATCTCCCACGTCCACGACTGCACTGTCTTTGTTCTCTTTAGACGTGGTTAGTTTCTTTCATTTCTTCCGTGACCACATGGGTTTCGGGAAGTGAGGTTGATCCAGGAGGTCTCATCTCACTATTTCTCAGTAGTAACTCATTGTTTTGCTCGGCCAAGAGTAGTCATGAGATCAGACTTGAATATGCATGGAAGCCTTTTTCACGATATTGTTGTTGTAACAATATGTTACTTGTTTAGAAGGTGGAGAAAGTTTTCTCTAGGATATCTTTATCAGTTATTTCCTCACCACACAGTTTCAATGTTGAAACTATCTTAAACATGGCCGAGTTATACTCTTCCACGGACTTGTAGTCCTGGAACCTTAGACTCCTCCATTCGAATTGGACCTTTGGTAACAGCACCGTTCTATGGTGGTCATATCTCGATTTCAATTCTTTCCAAAGGTCTAGAGGATTTTCAATAGTTACATATTGATTTTTGAGACTCTCATCAAGATGATGGCGAATGATTAAGATTGCCTTGTATCTATTTATTTTGTTTTCATTATTATCATCAACGATACATTCGCCTAGTCCTTTTGACTTTAGAAGGATCTTAGTATCCAATGCCCATTGCAAGTAATTATCTCCAGAGATACTTAGGGCAGAAAAATCCAAGTTGTTGATTTTAGACATCTGAAATCATATATCATATTCTTTAGGTTTGTTCAAGATGGTATGATGCAAACAAAGCATGAATAATGATGCAAACAAAGGTGTGTGAATATGATGCAACAGGTCAGGCAATTTATGATGCAATTTTAACAAGGTGATCATGATTTCAGGTTTTAGGGTTTGATCTATTAAACAATTTAACAAGCTATCAAGTTTGAGGATTGTGGTTTAATTAATCAATCAACAATCCCATGATCAAAGAAGCTACCTACTGAGCCACTTAGAATGCATGATCTAAGTTACAAACCTAAAACAGTTCTATCAGGTTTTATTAATCAGATTATGAATTTAGCATGTGAATTTAATTAGGTAATGCATTCAGGTTCGATTTTAATGAAATAATGAAGTATGTGTGATTAGGGTTTCAAGGTTTTTGGTGATTAGGGTTAGGTTTAGTAAACTTACCTTGTAACCTCTGTTTTAGGTTAAACAGATTTGAAAGAGAAGAAGATCGAACTGGAAGGAAGAAGATTGCATCGGAAGGCTGCGGTACAGCGGTACGCGGGTCGGTGCGCTGGTCGGGATGCTGGTCGGGATGCTGGTCGGGATGCTCGCGATGTACTGCAGTACGATGGTGCGTGCTCGGGTTGCGTCGGGGACTGATCTGCGATCAATGGGAGTTTTGCTCGGCGGCTAGGGTTTATGAGTTTTGGGTCGGATTTTGTGCTCTAGGGTTTTAGGAACTATCGTGCTGATAACGTGTTGTAAATTAGAGAGAAAGAATGGGGAATTTCGTGTGTATTATTTCTTTGATGATGGGTCCTTTATATAAGGATCAATACATAGGAGAAAAAGGAAACTTCCTTTTCCTAATCCTAATGGGAATATGAAATAGCGTTTTCCTTTTCCTAATAATAAAAGGAAAATACATAAATGGTAATTCCTAATACAATAAGGAATACTACTCCAAATGTAAATAAGAAATAGAGTAAACCGGATTAGGAAGATTCCGGACCGAATAGTGATGACAATCCACTCGGTTTACAACAGGATGTGGGGTTGATATGAAAATATCGCAAAGAGTAAAAAAAAAGGGTTATAAAGAGTGAAAATGTTAAAAAAGTGGGTTATTAAAAAGTTTAGCAAATATATTTCTATTTAATATAACTTTTTAACATGAAAAAGAAGAGGAAATAAAAATGTAAATGCTATATAGATTAGGAAATGAGATAATAAAAAGTAGTTGTATGTATTATTCTAACGAATGAGAAGTTTTTTAAAAATCTTTTTGGTATCTATTTTACTTACTCAGAAAGTATGGGAAAGAAGGCGTGAGACTAAATGAAAAAGGTAATTACGTAAAAAAACGATGTTGATATGAAAAAAGATCGAAAAGAGTGAAAAATGAACCTTAAACAATAAACGAAAAGGAAAAGAAAAAAAAATTAAAAATTAAAAAAGTGTTATACAATGACAAAGGAAAAAAAGAGTTATAAAATACGACATGATAAACATTATTTTTAGAAAATATTTTATTTAATAGAAATTTTAAAAAAATATTTAATATAAAAATGTAAACAAGAACTTTTAATATGAAAAATAGGAAATAAAAATTTAAATGCTATAAATTAAGTAATGAAAGAAAAATATTTGTGTTTATTATTCTAATAAATGAGAAGTGTTTTTTATAGTCTTTTTCGTATCAGTTTACTTACAAAGAATGAGGGGGGAGGAGGGGGGGGAAGAAGGCGTGAGATTAAAAAAAAAGGGAAATTTTGCAAAATAGGTAAGGTGTAAGTTTTAATTTGAGAAATGGGTAATGGTAAGTTTAATTTAGAGAAATGGGCCACTGACACGGTTTGTGTAAAAAGAGTTCCGATATTGGCCTTGTTTCTTAGAGAGATATAGAGATAGAATTATTTGTGTTATAAAGAGTGAAAATTTTTAAAAAAGTGGGTTATTAAAAAATTTAGCAAATATTTTTCAATTTAATATAACTTTTTAACATGATAAAGAGAAGAAATAAAAATGTAAATGATATATAGATTAGGAAATGAGATAAAAAAAAAGTATTTGTATGTATTATTCTAACGAATGAGAAGTTTTTTAAAAGTCTTTTTGGTATCTAGTTTATTTACTAAGAAAGTATGAGAAAGAATGCGTGCGACTAAACGAAAAAGGTAAGTACGTAAAAAAAGGATGTTGATATGAAAAAGACCAAAAATAGTGAAAAATGAACCTTAACCAATAAAAGAGAAGGAAATGAAAAAGAAAAGGAAAAAAGAAAAGAAAAAGAGAGTTATACAATGATAAAGAAAAAAAAGAGTGTTATAAAATACGACATAATAAACTTCATTGTTAGCAAATATTTTATTTAATAGAACTTTTAAAAAAATATTTAATATAAAAATGTAAATAAGAACTTTTAATATGAAAAATAGGAAATAAAAATGTAAATGCTATAAATTAAAAGGAAATAAAATATTTCTGTGTATTATTTTAATAAATGATAAGTATTTTTTTAGTGTTTTCAGTATCAGTTTACTTACCAAGAGTGAGGGGGAGGGAGGGGGGAAGAGGGCCTGAGATTAAACAAAAAAGGTAACTAACTTAACTACGTAAAGAAGATGTTGATATGAAAAAGTTCACAAAGAGTGAAAAATGAACATTAATCAATAAATGAAGAAGTTTGTGTGTATCTCTATAATATTAAATAAAAAGACACTTTTAAAAAATACTCAAAAAGTTCTCTTATTTACAAGAGGTGCCACTAAGCTTGTTTGGCAATAGACAAAAGATATTCCTTTTGACAAACAAACCTGTTAATCCATTTTTTTTATTCTTAATCGTTTGGATAACTATATGTACCCTATCTAAGTATTAGCACAAATCTTGACACTAAATATTTATTTAGAGAGTATAAGGCTATTGTATTTAGAGAATTTTCTCTAAGTTTCTCCCTAACGATATATTGAAAAAAATATTACGTTATTATTATGTAAACAAATACAACTAACAATTACAATAGTTTATAGAATTAATTGTAAAAAAATCTTAATCAACTATGAATACAAATAATATCTTAGATATACTAAATTAATATTTAGAATATATAAATAGAATTTTCTGTTTCAAAATTTAATCTCCTCCAACATTATAATAAAAATAAATACTCATAACAAATTTTTCTTACAAATATTCTAACTCATTATAATATGATCGTTGATTCTCATGGTTACTAATTTTGTAGTTTTTTCATATAACAGAATATTTGGTAACTTAAAATTAATTCGGTAACTTAAAATACAATCAAACGTCAGATGATAAAATTAACCTCAAACATTCAGAAATGAACATATAATACCGTCCAATTTTAAAATTCTTTATTATTAACAAAAAAATAGAAAATATTTCGATAACTCTTAAGGTTTTCTTCCGCACAAGCGCGGGTTATCTACTCATTCAAGGTTTCAAAACAGGTTTCCTAAATAATACCATTTTACATACTCTAAGAAATAAATATTCTCATACATAAAATCATTACAGTTAATATATTAATTATCCAAACAAAATAAATCATTCTCATTTATTGTGATTTTTAACTACTATAAAACACTCCATGAGCATTTTCTATCTACAAAAAAAAACTAAAATGACTTTTTAAAACTAAATTATGAATTAAAAAAAAAGTATTACTCCATGCAAGCGCGGGTTATAGTCTAATTATTCTAACGAATGAGAAGTTTTATAATCAAAATCTCTACAACCAAAAGTTAACTGTAAAATTGCAACGTAGCAGGCTAACAGCCAACACCAAGCAGCCCTGTGTTGGTTGTGGATCCTACTTGTTTTTTTTGTTTCATCATATTTTCCTTCTCAGGTTCGTTTGAAATTTAGCTGGAGCACTTTTTTTTCTTCATTTGAATTTTGAAGAATGATCCCATCATATATTTTTCAAAACAAAAGATACTGCAACGAGCGTAAAACACAATTGAGAAAGATTTCTGTATTATTGTGTTGTGTTGTAACTACATTGAGTTATATAACGGGAGAGAAGAATCTAATTTCCTACACATCATAATTTACATATTGAAGACAATGAATCATGTCTTGGGTTATAAATAATATCCCTAACTAATCGTGATTCTCATCAATCATGATTGCCATTTGTCATTCTTGTAAGTGATATTGCTTGATTTTTGGAGATTGATATCTCGTTATGCTGGTCTTCAAAAACATGTCAAATGATTGAAGAGATTTCACATATAGGAGAACGTTTTATGAATGTAGGAAGCGCTTCCTAGATATCTAAGATGTGGTTGGTTAAAGGAGAGAAATGCAAAATGAGTTTCTTGAGGACTAATGAATTCTCAAGAATATACCTCACTACTTCAGTCCAAATCTTCTTCTTGTATTTCGATACTTTGGTTCTCTTGATGTACCTCGCTCTTTTCATCCCAGCTTTCTCTACCGAGATCACTTCTTTAATTTCAACACTTTCAAGAGTACATAATAAGCATCGAGGCAAAACGGTAAGTTCAAGATCCTCTGGCTCGAAGTCCTTCAGATAAAGTAACTACTGCCAACACAAACGAGGGACAAAAAAAAAAAAGATTAGGTGCTTCCACAATGATGTTTCCGAAGCCAAAATCACAGAGTTTAGAACAAGAAGTACCAATGTGAAGTGTTTCAGATTCTGGAAACCATCAAGAAAGTTTGGCAACACTTGTAATAAGACGGTGCAGAACGAAGCCTCTAAACGAGATAAGCTACTAAATTTGGCAACCGGTCCATGCTTCAAGTAAGGTTGAAGGACCTGCAAGAATGAACAAACAAAAAATCTTTGAGGATTTCTTTTCTTAATGTTAGATATGAATCACAGAAGTATGTATGTATCAATGTATATATTACCTCCAGTGTCGGCTGAGAGATGATCATATGTCTTACACTAGAAACCCCATCGAGAAAATCACAGATATTAGATTTCTTCATTTGCAAGGAAGTGCCAAGAACAACACTGAATTTCGTATCAATGTAGATCGATAACAAGGAACTCAGATTCTTCGCCACAACTCTATCAGATTGACAATCTCTCAAGTCCATGTTGGAACAATTTTTAATAGCCATTGGGCTTCATTAAGAATTTTTGCAAGTGAAAGAAATGGGCCAACGAGCCAAATGAGGATAAGCTTTTTAGTAGGCAAGTCTCTTTAATGAGAAAGAGTTTATTTGTCCCACATCGGAAGTGTAGGGAAAATAACTCAAGTATATATATGGGAGAACATATTGATATGTTAAAAAGGTGTTAAAGAGAGAGTCAACCTACACGCGCGCGCCGCTGCTGCCACGCTAGGCCGGGCCGGGGGTCGGCCGCGGTCGTTGATCTTGCGTATTAGTAGAGGGCCTCCGGCCCATTAACTATCTTTTGGGCCAAATTTTAATAAATAATTTTGGATCAAATTCAAATATTTATTAACGAAAATCAGAACAGAAAATTAATATATTTGTACATATTTTTTCTTCTCTTCACACGATCAACAAGTTAGACCGAGTGTCGCTTTGGTTGATTTTTGCCGGATTTTTCTCAACGAAAAACCGGTCCCATTTGGCTTACCAGCGAAAGAAGAAAGGCAACAGAGATTTTATGTCAAAGAGACGTTTGAGATCATTTCAGCCATTGGATCAGCTCTCAAGTAGACTTTAGGATTTTACCGTTGGACTGATTCATGCGGATTTTATACTTTTCTTTTTGTGGGGTTAGGAATTTATGAGATTTAAATTGTAGCGTATTAAACCCAAGACTTGGATGATATCTTAAGCCTAAGACTTAGATGATATTTTAAACCCAAAGACCTAGATGATATTTGAAGCCCAAGACCTATATGATCTTTTAACTTAAAAAACAATAATAAAAACATTGATTTAAAACTGCAGATCGTTACAAGGAGTTCCTCTATCTCCATATTTATTTATACTATGTACGGAAGCTCTTATAGTAAACATTAAACAGGCGGAAAGAGAAAAATTGGTCACAGGAATGAAAATTGCAAGAACAAGCCCTTCTATCTCGCATCTCCTTTTTGCAGATGATAGTTTGTTCTTTTGTCGAGCGATTAAGGAAGAGTGTCAAGTGCTTATAGGTATTCTAAAGGAGTATGAAAGGGTTTCTGGTCAAAAAATAAATTTCGATAAGTCATCAATTCAGTTTGGCCATAAGATTGACCTTACGGTACAACATGATTTGAAACAAACTTTAGGAATTACAAAAGTAGGTGGAATGGGATCTTATTTGGGTATCCCTGAAAGTTTAGGAGGAGGTAAGTCTCAAATATTTGGTTTTTTGCAAGAAAAGCTTCATAACAGGGTGAATGGTTGGACTCTTAGATTTTTGACGAAGGGTGGAAAAGAAATTTTAATTAAATCCATAGCGACAGCTTTGCCGATCCATGTTATGTCATGTTTCAGGTTACCAAAATCAATTTATAAGAAACTTACAAGTGCGGTGGCTCAATTTTGGTGGAGTACGGGTACGAACTATAGAGGCCTTCATTGGAAATTATGGGATAAATTATGTCGGGATAAGTGTGATGGAGGACTTGGCTTCCGAATTGTAGAGGATTTCATCACAGCTTTTTTGGCAAAACAATTATGGCGTTTAATTGACCATCCAGATTCACTTTTTGCAAAGGTTTTCAAGGGAAGATATTATCGATATTCGGACCCTTTGGATCTAATTAAATCATACTCTCCATCTTATTGTTGGAGGAGCATTACTTCTGATAGATCTCTGGTTAATAAAGGATTAATCAAAAGGGTGGAATCAGGGACGTCCATATCCGTATGGATTGATCCCTGGATTTCCGGCCCTCTTCCAAGACCAGCAACATGCAAATTTACTAATTATCCACCTTTAAAGGTCAGTGACCTGATTGACCCACGGACACGTACATGGAATTTACTATTATTGGAAGCAATTATCATTCCTAAAGACACAATGATTATTAAGAAGTTGCCTATCAGACGTTCACTGCGACAGGACCATGTTGGTTGGTATTTTACAAAAACAGGCTCATATTTGGTAAAATCGGGTTATAACGTGGAACAGAAATACCCAAATAAGGAAATTTCGATGGATTAATATGGACCGGATGTTAAACCTCTTCAAGCTTTTTCTTGGAAGATAAAATGTCCACCCAAGATTAGACATTTTATTTGGCAAATACTCTCAGGATGTATTGCGGTTAATAAAAAATTTGTGGATGCGTGGAATTGAATGTGATGAGCAATGTGTACGGTGTGGGGCAGGGGACGAATCGATTAATCATGTTTCTTTCGAGTGTCCTCCAGCGGTTCAAACTTGGGTCATATCTAGGATTCCCTCGAATCCAAATCCAATGACATCAGTATTTCCAAGTCTACACTTTCTTTTTTGGCGTCTCCCAAAGGAGGTTTTAGATAGTTATTATACCTGGATTTTATGGTATATTTGGAAAAGTCGTAATGATAAACTATATAACAACAGGGATTGAACACCCCAGGAAATAGTACATATGGCAGAAACAGAAGGCAAGATATGGGAAGAGGTTCAACTACCAGAGGAAGGGTTGCACTCCCTGGTTAAAATTTCTCCACATGAAAATTTGGAAAAAGAAGGATGGTGGTGTTATATGGAAAGATACAAAATCGTTTTCAGGAAATGGTTGGTTTTGCTGTAAGGAAGGTTTAGCAGAGGTTTTGATAGGAACATGTACTCTGGATCGTAGTATATCACCTTTACATGCAGAAATGGAGGTTTTGCTATGGGCAATGGAATGTGTAGCTATTTTCCATCGTCAAGTGACTTTTGCGACAGACTGTTCTGAAGTGCTAAAGATGATCTCCAACCCTAAGGAATGACCTGCTTTTTCACAGTATCTGGAAGCTTTCGAAGAGTGGAGAGGATGTTATGAGGTTTTGAATCTAAGACTCGTCCCACACGCACAGAATCAACAGGCGGATAAATTGGCATGGAGTGTCTGAATCCACCTTACAGCGATGACTTATATCGATTTCATCCCACCAGTTTGGGTTGAACGTCTTTAGATGTTTAATAATGTTGGCAAAACAAAAAAACTGCAAATCGTTTTGTTATACAATTTATCTGTGAGACGTTTGCAACAATAGTCATTTTTGTAGAGGTCTCTTCAAAATAGGTAAATTTTTATGCGTGGGTAACTTCCCCACTGGAAAAAGACGATAAAGCCCTTATCCTATCTCTTAACCAAATAAGTCATATACTAGTTTGTTGATTCTTAATGAGTTGTCTTTAGTTAGTGATAACAGTTTATTATTCAATTCCTGTCTACTACTCTAAGGCTTAATAAACCTTGTCTTTGTAGCAAAAAGGGTCAATCCACACTCAGGGAGATTCAACACACTAATGATGCAGACTCAAATTTAATTCAAGTGCAATCAGAAATCTAGATAAGTAACTAGCAATATTAATCAAGAGTGTAAACAAGAAACCAAAATAAAATGCAAGACAATGATCAAAATAGAGCAAAAATAGATTTTCAAATATTAAAAGCCATTAGGTACATGGATTGAGGTCAATGACTTTCGGGTGATCAATTGGTGATGAGGGGTTGACTAACACACATGCAAAACAATTCTAGCAATAGGCAAACAAGAGTAAATCATAACATTCTCATGAAATGATCCTTGCTAAACAAGTCAAAACCATCAATTCTCTTTGGGGTAAAACAGGTCAACAAGCATTAAACACAGGCCTAAGCATGCCACTAAACCATCTATCAATTCTCATTGGCTAGAAAGTAAAGCTCTCAAAAGGTTTAAGTCAGGCAATTCATCAAACACTTTATATGCATAATGAACCCTAAAGTCTAGGATCAGAGATTTTGCCACTTTCCTAGCATGAAGATCAACCTAATGAGATAGAAACAAGAAGCGAGACATCATCAACCTTTAATCACCCCTTAATCACCTTAGGTCTACCTAATCCATCAACCTAACTAGATAACTACTCACTAATAATGCTGAAAATACACAAACCCATATTAGATAGGTGCATAATCAAATGATTGACAAGAATAAACAAAAAGATGAAAAGGATTAACAAAAACAAAAGAAGAACTTGTCTTAATTTAAGGAAAAATCCCCAAAGGGTTTTAGGTTTTCACAAAAGATAATAAGATGCTCTACTAATTAAGTTCTTAAACTATATATAGTAGAAGCATAAAAATTAGGTTAGTCCAACAAATCTGGGCTTAACCAAAAAGAGAAATGGGCTTAAAACCCAAAGTCAAAGTTGGTCAACAGAAGCTTGAGAGTCGTGGCGGGCAGGATAAACCGCCACACAAACCGCCATGGCGTGGTGGGCAGCCAAACCACCATGGCGTGGCGGGCAGCCAAACCACCAGATGCTTCGCAGAAATCTGCCTTCGATGCTCAAAACTCGTGGCGACCAGATTGTGCCCGCCAGAGTAAACCGCCAGATGCATGGCGAGTTGCAAACCGCCAGATGCATGGCGAGTTGCAAACCGTCAGATGCATGGCGAGTTGCAAACCGCCAGATGCAACCCGCCAAATGCTTCGCAACTTCCGGCTCTTCTCGTGGCGGGTTCCTTGCTCGCCACTGCTGATCGCCACACCCTGGCGAGGGAAAGAAAGCCGCCAAGCAAACCGCCAGATAGTCATTCTTCACTTCTTCATGCCTTTTGCCTCCATTTTGCTCCTAAATGCCTCCAAAACCATCAAAACACCACTCCAACACCTGAAAGAGAAAAAACTAAATAAATGCAACCTAAAATGCCTATATGCAATGCAAAATGACCAAAAACAATGAAGAAATCATGATTAAAATGATGCAAAACACATAAACATCAGTTAGTTAATTTATATAATTAATAAAATATAATTACATAAAATAGAAAGAGCGCGTCTCTTCGTCTCTTTTATCTCTGATAAACATTAAAGGTGAATGTTAAACCTAAACGCTGCCTCCGAGATTGTGTGAGTGATAGTTTCTCAACCTGATTCCGACAACGGGAGTGAAAATTTCACCGGAATCAAAGTAATGGAAGGTAATCTTCTAGCCACTGATCGTTTTGTCTTCTTCGATTGAGTTGGTAGATGCACTTTTACTGCTTACATTATGTGGGTTAGGGAAAGTAACGGGTTAATTTGTGATATTTACAGAGGTGACCTCGTCTGGGAATAACCAATGGGACCGGTCGCTTCCTGTTAGACTTTGTGCGACCGATGGATTTCTCAGTAAGCATTTGAACATATACTCTAAACTAGACACACTTTTAGTGGTTAAGGATCTACTACTTGGAACACTGGAATCGGAGAGGATTAAGTCATCGTGCTTTGGAAAGCTTTTCGAATTACCACATACCCGATGCTCGGTTTCCTGCAAGCTGCCACACGGGTTGTTGACAAGACAACTGGTGACAAAGAAGAAGTTTGTTTTGGCACGTATTTGGCGGTCATCCATTCCATTTTTCGCTGGTTGAGTTCGATCCATTACCGCATTGCCCTGTGGCGACTTCCCGGAGGGATACGACCCAAAAGCCCAATTAGGGAAGGATGATATAAGCGACAAGTACTGGAAAAGGCTTATCGGCTTACCCAAACACGCGACAATGGCCTACATTGTAGAAATGATGTGCGAGCAGCTGGAGATGAGTAGCTGGAGGCGTCTTAGGTTGGCTCTACTACTTATTGTGGATTGTGTGCTGGTGGAGACAAGTCAAACTCACATGCCAACGCCGAAGTATGTTCAGACGGTTCGAGACATGAAAATTTTTCTATCATTTACGTGGGGGCGGGAGTCATTTTACTGGAAAATAAGTAAATTGAGGCCAGGAAAGAAGGGTGGAGGTAATATTGATGACCCCGTGGTTGCTTATAGGTAGTTATTGCAGCAGGAAACTTTCAGCCTCGTCGGTTTTCCACTAGCCTTGAAACTTGTTGCCTTGGAAGCCGTCCCCGGGCTTTTGAGGAAGTTGCCTGGGCATACGAAGACGACACCATTGTTTGATTTCCCCGGGAACAAGCTTCCTACGAAATTGTTGACGTTGAATGACGTTTTAGCTGGAGGGTGACAAAAACGTAAGTGGGCATTTATTTGTTATGTGGTCGTACATTGCATAGAAATAAAAGTATTGTATTTTTTGGTGGATGCCCATATGGTTTTTTGTGCAGAAAGCCCTGCTGGTTTTTCATCAGGACAGCTGTCGTTTAGCCACCTCAAAAGAAAAGCCACCAAAAGCATCTACAAAGACATAGGAGACAGATACGACCAGCTGTAGTAGAATGAGGAATCGGATAAGTAAATAAAATCCAATCGGTCTGAAACTTGGTAAGTATGTTCTAGACTTGTTCATCTAACCACTTTCACAAGCTATTCATCATGTGGATCTATATACTGAAAGTTATGTTTATTTTTCTGAGCATGTTTGGAGTTGTTCCGTAATTCGCATCATCAGACTGCCGCCACTTTTTGAGGCGATTTACCGGCATACCGTGAGGATCCACGGAACAATCTAACTATTGTTGGAAAGCCCCGAATGTCTTCTTTCTATACGCATCGAGTTTGTTCTGATCTGAGGTATGAAAATAAAGTTATAGCCATTTTTATGAAGCGTATCTGTATTGTGGTGATCTACAACCAGTCTATTGAGATATGGATTTTGGTTAGGCAAACGTGGTCCGTTTGACCTGAATAATTACAGGGAGTTTTCGGATTTGTAGATACAGTTATTGGTTGAAGCAAAACCGATTTGGAACTTTTGAGAATGGAAAATCGTATTGTCAAAACTGTAGCAGCTGATCTGTCCAATGGAGGTTGTTCATCATGGTTAAGGCTAAGGTGAGGGCTATTCCGCAGAATTCTGTACTTTCGTCTAGAATTTTTTAGTTGGAATTTAATACTAAATGTGATCTGTTTTCCTTGATCGAGTCTAGGTAGTTTTGTTTGTAAATTAGAGATAGGAATATACATGACTCAACCCAATTAATTGTGTAAGTTAAAACTGATAATTGCTTATTATATTATGTATATATCTATATATTATAAATATAGTCGAGCATGTTAGACATTAGGGTGTGGGGGTACAGAGACGGACTTTTGTACTATCGTCATTTGTGTGAGGGGGTACGGGCAGCTTAGTCGATCTGCTGTCTGGTGCCTTAAGATCGATAAATCGTCAGACCTCTGGGAGAGAGGGTGTCGTCGGTCACTTAAACCGTCAGTAGGACATTGGTTGTTGGTTGGGTATTTTAGGTGCCGTGGTTTTTCATGTTTAGTCTTTGTTCCGTGTTTGGAGTGCTATGACTGAAACAATGTTTTGTGCGTTTAGTATCTAAAACTTCACTGAGTGACTCCCCAGTTCCTCACCCCTCTTTTTTATTATTTTCAGGTGAGATTGACGAGTAGATGGGCATACGATGGATCGTGTGCTTTGAGAATTTTTACGACTTTTTTCATGTTTTATTTTAAATATTTATTTTATTATTTTATTTGGTCATAGGAGTTGTGAATTCGTCTGTGTGAAAGTAAAGTGGAGTATTGAGGAGTCGCTGTAGTTACTTGAGAGATAAGTTAGGATACTTGGCACGCCGTTCTCGGGTCAGGATGAGACGGGTGTTACACTTTTCTTGGTTTTCTCAGAAAAGAATTCAGATTCACATACTTCGCCATTTTGTGTGAACTCAGAGTTGCTAGGCTAAGAAACATAAAAAGATACAATCTTTGAAGTTTTGAAAATTCGTTACTGAGATTACTTAAGAGGCAGCATCGTCAATTTAATCTTGAAGATGGCTGAATTGGTTAAGGAATATGAATCACATGAGACAACAACATTACTCTTGGAAGTTGATTTTTTTCCAACTCCAAATTTGTGACTTGATGAGGAAGTGTTTCTTAGCTATTAACCATAAAATTGTCGGTCAAAAAATCAATGTCTCAGGGCTTATCCGTGCTCGTCTTTGTATGTTTTTGCTCTCTATAGAGTACAATTTGTTGAGAGATTTTTCATCCTTGACGAATTGTTGCGTTGAAAACGAGAACGAACTCTTTTTAGGATCACACCCTCTCTTCTTGGAACATCTCAAATGAATAAGGCTCTTTATGTTGGCTCTGATCGTAAATAGGCTGAAAAACAGCTTTTGTGCAGCCTAAATCACTCTGTGTTGATGGTAATGAGATTCCAGTGAATAATCGAGAAAATCTTCAATGAAGAAGATCCTTACACAAGCATCCGTTGCACAGGTGTTAAATGTTCCATCTCTCACTGATTCTGAAGTAAATCTCTCAGCAGACAATGAGATGAATGACATTGAAGATCATAATAGCTTTAACAAAAAATTGGTATTAGAAGCGGAATCTCTGGCAACCCATACTTTCTTAAGAGTGGGAGAAAATGGACCTTCAAATCAAATTCATTCACCTCAACTTGGAACATCGTCTGAGAAAGATGTTCCCCCAATTGATTGAAATATAGCCTGTACAGAAACAGATGAATCTCATGGTTTTATATATTGTAGGGAGACATTAAGATTCTGTTAGGGAAACATTACATCATTAGTGAGGAAGCTGCATGTCACACAACCTCAATGACTATGAAGTTAAGTTGCAAAAGATGATTGGTTCTGCATTGTCAGCTGGAGTTACGATTTGAAAACCTGCCTCCCTGAATTAGAACAGTAGAAGTTCTATAACTTGAGTGATCTCACTTGCCTTTGATAAGGAAATGAAAAGGATAAGTACACAAAGAAACTTTATATTCAATTCCATAGATGTAATTAAACCAAAACGAAAGAAATTTTAGAGCACTAAAGATGGAAAGTGTAATTCCATCTTTTTTCCTTCTCTCTGGTCGTCTCCCTCTTCTTTCCTCCTCGTCCCCTCCAAGTCCCACCATTATTCAAATCAATCTTGTCTGGCCATTATTCATAATCTTTTGCTTCCTCTTTATAACCCTTCCCATATGATATGCCTCTCTTCTGTGCTCCTCCTTTTTACCCTCCATTTACAATCATCTTTCCGCCACTCTCACTTTCCACGTCATCATTTATTCTTCCCTACACGTAGTAGGCCTTCTCTTCTCTCACATATTCCTTTGTTCCTTTCATATTCAATGACCTTTCGATTTTCTGGGTCCCCCTTTTGCCTCTTTTCTCTGTCTCCTTCTCGAACTTCTTCTGGGTCTCTCATTATCCCTCTCTTCTGACGTCCTCCCTTTTATCCTTCACCTTCCCCTGGCCACTCTCTCTTTCCCATCAAATCTCTCGCACTTTCCACATCATCATCAAACGCACGTCCCTCTTTTCCATCAACTCCCCCCCTCACACCCTCCACGTCATCATCATATCTCATCAAAGCCCTTTTCCTTCGCCACTGGGTACCATCGAACTCATGGCATGTGTTTTTTTTTTTTTCAAAGAAACGCAACCACTTTAACCGGGTTCGAATGGTGACTAAAACCCCAATTTAGTTGTACTTAAAGACAACGAAAACAACCTGTTAAATCTCGTCAAAACCTTTTCTTTTATTGTAGGCTTTGGTTTAATTACGGATAAAAGAATCATGAATCTTAAAAATCTAAACTAGCAAAGAGCAGATACCTCACATTAACCGTATTCCACTTCTTTCTTTTTCAATTGACTTCATAACATTTGTGTATACCTCCAATAACTCACATAATTACTTTCTTCTCCACCAAACGTCGTAACATTTCCTGCAAGATCTTAGCAGTGTTCCTTAATTCTATTCTATCTCTCTCAGCCTTGCACATATCTCCAAGTTCACAGATTTCAAACTAGATCACCAATAAGAAAACTAGCTAAACCTACCTTTATGATATAGATCAAGAAAAAAGAAAATAGTTTTGCCATATAAGACATAAAGTTTCCAATGAACACTATAACTTCACAGTTCATAAAGGATTTCCAAAAGGTAAACTCTAATTCAGTCTTGATCATAAAACTACTCATATAATTCATAATACTGTAAGAATCGAAAAAGACAAGAAGTAACTTAAGTAGCTTAAGATCAAGTATGGCCCTATTTGTTTGTCCATCCAGAGACCATCTGAATGGACCACCAGAATGATGTTCTGTAACTTAGCGATCTCACTTGCCTTTGGTAAGGAAATGAAAAGGGTAACTTAACTCATACAGTTGGCTATGTCAGTGTAGAGTTTCCATATGAAATTTCCTGTACGAAGTTGTAATTTTTTTCTAGTAAACTTTACTTTTATCTCAATATGCATAATGGGTTAAAAGTTAGAGATGTTACCATCCTAGTTGGCATGTTGCAGCTGAGAGCAACAAAAGAGACGTTATGCTTTATACAAACATATGTTTGCACCATCTAAAGTGAATTTCCTCTGTCCTTTGATCACTCAGCCAGAAAACTCTGTTGGCAATTGTTTCTTAATATGTGCATGTGGCACAAATTAAAACTCTAGCTGTCGAGACTACACAAAAGAAATTTCCTAAGGCTAGTGGAATCAAATCCGTCAAGAACAAGTACAGCAACCGTGGGCAAAAAGTGTTTGGCTTCCTAAGGCTACACCAAAACACTCTTTTGTCACTTGGCTTGCTGTAAAAACTCGATTATCGACAGGTGATAGATCTCTGAACTAGAAAACAAATGGTCCAACTCAATGTGTACTCTGCTCACACCCTCTTGAGACTAGAGATCACCTTTTTCTTGACTGCCCATACTCTACCGAACTCTGGAGCTCTCTTGCTAGCAGCCTAATGCAAAACAACTTCTCCACTCACGCCTGATCAATCTTCTTGACAAAATGATTCGAAATCGCCTCAGTACTGCACAGATAAAGGATAAGAACTTGGCTGGAAGCCTGGTTTTGTGGTTCAGTTTCCATCCCTAAACTCTAGTCTTGTTCTAAGAAAAATTCTCATGTACTCTGTTTTTATCAACTCTAGCTGTACCTCCATGTAAAACAGATTTTTTTTTTGAAATTTAACATTCATTTCGAAAAGAAAAAAAAAAGAAGAAAGAAATAATAGTGTGTTCACAATAATTCCCGAGTCATCCATGTGTTCTCTTTTCGTCCTGCTCGTCCCCCGTCCAAAGTCCACACCATTATTCAAATCAATCTTTTGTTTCTCTCGTCATTTTTCTTCAAGACTTGTCTCTCCTCCTGGTGTCCGGCCATTATTCATATAATCATTCTTAATTTGCTTCTCTCCTTTTCCTCCTTTAACCCTTTTCTCTTGTCCGGCCATTTATTCATCTTTTGCCTCTTTAACCCTTTTTCCCATGTGATTACCCCCTTGTTTACACTCCTTCCACTTTTTCCTTCGTTCTCATTTTTCTGGGCACTCTCTTTTTCCCATGTGATCACCCTCTCCCGTCACTCTCTTTCCCATCAAATTTCTCGGGGCACTTTCCACGTCATCATCAAACGCCCGTGTCCCTCTTTTCCATCAAACCCCTTTTTCCATCGCAGCCGGGTACCATCGAACCCATGGCATGTGTTTAGTTTTAATGGAAACACAACCACTTTAACTGGGTTGGAACGGTGACTAAAACCCCAATTTAATTGTAGTTAAAGACAACTAAAAAATAACTGAGTTCCTTTAATCCTCAAATCTCGTCGAAACCTTTGATTTCATGTAGGCTTTGGGTTAATTACGGATAAAAAAAGTCGTGACAATAAAGTTTGTACGCCTTATCCTAAACCCTCTCATCACCATTATCCATTGCGCTTTTCACATGTTTCTAGTCTCGAATCCTCCATTTCCAATCCCTTATTACAATTCTAGAAACTCCTACAGACGAAGCAGAGAACGCTTCTCCTTTGCCAAGTCTCTTCGAAACAACATCCAGTAGTAGAAATTGTGTATTCAATTATGAAATTTTTTATTTTATTTATTTATTTTTAGATCACTGCAGATGGAAACAATAATCCCGGAGTCATCTTTTCACCGATTATAAGAACGAAAAGAAACCTAAGAGGTTCAGACTCAAGACAAAAGACACTTTCTTGAGTCTCAATGAGATATCAAAGTGCTTAGTGAGAGATTCTCATCAATGATGTTGTTTACCCTCTTCACGAGTTCAAGATTCTTTCAGTGATGTTGTGTACCCCATGATTAACTCACGTTTCCCCCCGTTCTTGAAGAGCAGAACTACAAGTACAGCCTTTATCTCATACTCTTCAGCCACCAACGAGTCATTGTCTGCGTTTCCGACATAACAGTTCAGTTTTCCAGCATAGTCTCCTGTTATTTCGTTTATTATCCTGTAGAATTCTACAAGCACAGGATATACGGATTTCAAAACTTGATATTCTTCATGTCATATTGATAATCGAAACAACAAGAGGAGGACTACCACAAAGAACTATAAGCAGTGTCCTATTTCCTGTGTAATTGAAAATGTCAACCTAACCTTCTAGGTTTCTATGATTGTGCTAAGCAGTGGAAGTAGACTAAAGTTGTATCAAGTCATAACAACAAGATGGGAACAGTGTAAGCCAATGGTAAGAAGAACTGGTATAAAGGTTATAGATCAGTGTGAATAAACTGTAGTTGTTGCATATTCATGCCCGGAGCTCTAAGGATCTTAGACCATCACCTAATCTACTTTCCTTCACACTTTCAAGTGCCTTTTGTCTAATCTAAACCAGCAAGATCTTCACATAAACCGTATTCAATATCTTTCTTTCTCAACTGACTTCGTACCTCCAATTAATTTCTTGTCCGCCAAACATATTGGGTAAGAGATCAAGAATAGAGAAACTCTTGTTGTTGCATTGAAGGATAATGTAGAAAAAGATTGATGGGACAGGAAAGTGACCTTTCGGCATATGAGTGTCATATGAGTAGGGGGTTTTAAGCTATAAATAATAATAGTAGCAAAATTGATATCGTTGTTGGATAGCTGTTAGGTTACTCGTTGAAGGGTTTAGGGTATTTATGCTTAGCTTTGTTGATGTGCTTCAAGTATCTTTTGATATTTCTGCTCGTGTTGATTGATTGTGTTGATCAGAAGCAACCAATTACACAATGAGGAATAGCCATTGTTACAGTCACACTTTGGTGAGAACTTGGATGAGTTCAGTATTGTCCTTGGCTGTGAACATTCCCACTTTGATCTTGACTTTGTTGTGTCTTTGGTTCAGACATTTAAATGTGTTCTCTGTCAAAGATGTGGATGAATGGTTTCAGGTGGCTACATGTGTTGATGATCTGCAGTTTAGCACATCAAGTGTTCGATAGGATGTTCCAACGTGTACAAGGTAAGCAGAAGCAGAGGAAGTTCTCTAAAGCTTGGAAATTCAAGATTAAATACAGGAATCTGCTGAGGCTCCTCCCACGAAATGAACTCGGACGAAATAGGATTATCAAGCACAATTTGTACAGGAAGAAGAAGTGTTCTAAATCTTGGAAGTTTATGGAGACAAAAGAAGTGGCAGGAACCCGCTTATGGAGACCAACATACACGGCTCCTGTAATGAGATCCTGAGTGAGAGGATCCCAAGCCCTTGGATGCACTTCGTGATAGGTTGAAGATTAAGGGGTGAATCTGTTGATGGATGATGAAGCGGAAGACTTGAAAGGTACTTTGCGGACTGAGTGAATGATGAACAGATGATTTGATGAAGTGTGGTGATGGATGAGAGTGTGATGGACGGATGGAAGATGAAGAGTTGATGTGGTGATGAGTGATGGTAGTGATGAAATCCACAAGAGATGTGTAAGTCTCTTGCAAGCAACTTCGACAAATCCAAGGATATGACACACCAGGGATTCAACGAAGGGTTCTTGAATAAATCCAGGATATGACACACCAGGATTCAAACAAGGGTTCTTTGGATATGACACACCAAAGGATGATCTAAACTTGAAAAGGTTTTTGATAAAAAGATTAGATAAGTTCATTGTGGAACAAAGAGAGAAATATAAAGAGGAGAAGAGTCTTGGTACAGGCACCAAAGACTATCTCGGGACTAAGCAAAGCAATAAAAGACAAAGACCAATTTGAATTTGAAAACTAGACCCCTGGACTACCATTTTCGTCACTCCTCTTGTCCAGCCAAAGAACCACTTGGTTTGGACCTTTCTTGGGCTTGTTTTTGGCACAAAATGAACTGGACTTGATAGGTGATCCTTTGGGTCGAATTTTGATCTTCATGCCTTGGTCTTGATCAACAAATGGATGATATGGAAGTGATTCACAAGCCTCATTAAAAACCTTCCTTGGAAAACCCAATGGGACAAAACCAAATGTAAGGGAAAAAGAGTGCAAATGAATCACTTGTCCATTTGTTGATGCTTGGATCAAAAACCAGGGAGGTTTAGGATCATGTTTCTTCCATCTTGGCTCCAATCTAACTCCTGGATGAGCTGCTTCCTCAGCTACAAGCTTTCCACCATTGCCTTGTCCACGCTCCTTAGATTCAGGCTGTCCATCCTTGCTTTGTCCACGTTCAAGCTGTCCATCTTTGCTCATGATCATATCATCCTGTGTGGGACAGTGGTTGTCATCACTTATCAATTTTCCATTCTCACTTGCATAGGAGCACTGCGATGAACTTCCCATCTGATTGTGATGACAAGCAAATGGACATCTGGAGCGTTATTGTTTGTGGGAGTTAATTTGACAAAGAATGATGAGCTGAGACCTACAAGTTCTGCCAGCTGAGTTTGCAAGTGGTGAGGCTGTTCTTGTCTGAAACTTCCTGAAGTTTCTGGTTTAGGTATAACGAGTTTCACAGCACACCTTAGTGGTATTCCTTGGGTTGCTCAGAAGAGAGCTGGCACATTCACATTCCACACTTAGCCATTTTGTGTGACTCGGAGTTGCTAGGCTATGAAACATAAAGAACATACGTTCTATTAAGTTTTGGAAATTAAATTCCTGAGGTTACTCAAGTGATGAAACACTCGGAGTCCAATCTAATTTCTGTTTAGTAATGTGTTGAATTTGTAAATTCTGTTTACTTTCAATCTGTATTTTATGGTATTAAACGTTGATGTAGGTTTTCTTTAAAGAAACTGTTAAAATATTACGTCTTTCTTACCTTTTCTTAATTTTCAGTTAAATCTCTGTCTTTGTCTCTCTCTGTGTCTCTCAATACGACATTGTCATATACATGTTGGCAGTCAAGGTGTTTGATAATATGCTTGAAAGAGAAAACAACTTCCTTCAATACTGTGCTTGTTCTTGGCTGATGCGATTTTGCTGTTTGTATGCAAGTCTTTAACTATACACTTGGTGAATCAATTGACCCATATGCATCGTGTCAAGAGATACAATCGACTTTCACGTCTCTCCATCTCTTTTCTTTGATCTTAGGTTAGTCTTCTTCTCGTTTCATGTACTCTTAATATTAGGCTTGCTGGTCTTATTCTTCACGATCCTTCTCTCTCATGTACTCGAGCCTATGATTCTTGCGTTTACACTTTAGTGTTTTTTTTCTTCTGAATTTCAATTGCTAATCTTCTGGGGCACATGTATTGCGTGTTGTTTGGAGAGTCAGTAAGAGTTAGGTTCATTGAATTCATTCGTACTAGGAAAACCAACTTATTTTGTCGCTACAGACTCAGATACCAAGCTGCCGTTAGAATTATTCACTGAAGGCATACATGTCACCATTGTTGAGACTTCCTCTGGGTATATATCTTGTTCATTGTTGACATTTCTTTTGGATAAGGCTAGTTGAAGGATAATGTAGAAAAGATTGTGGCTTGTGGTGATGGGAGAGGAAAGTGACCTTTCGGCATATCAGTGTAAAGTTTCCATCTTGCTCTTTAGATGGCTCATCAAGTTGTAAACTTAACTTTTATCTCAATATGTATAATGGGTTAAAGGTTGGAGATGTTACCATCCTAGTTGGCATGTTACAACTGAGAGCAACAAAAGAGACGTTATGCTTTATACAAACATATGTTTGCACCATATAAAGTGAGTTTCCTCTGTCCTTTGATCACTCAGCCAGAAAACTCTGTACGCAATTGTTTCTTAATTATAACTTTAGCTGCGGAGACTACACAAAAGAAATTTCATGTGTCCTCCTCTTATCCCCTTTCCTCTCTGTGCCATCTTTTCTCCTTCTCTCGTCTCCCTCTTTCAACATCTCTCTTCATTTTTCATCAAGACTTTTCTCCTATTCTCTCCCTCCTGGTGTCCGACCATTATTCAAATCATTCTTACTTTGCTTCTCTCTTTTCCTCCTTGAACCCTTTCTCTTGTCCGGCCATTTATTATTCATATCATTCTTAATTTGCTTCTCCCTTTTCCTCTTTAACCCTTTCTCCCTCGTTTACACCCCTTTTGCCTCTTTTCTCTGTCGAGAAGCTTTTTCTGTTTGTGTCCCAATCCTTTTCAGTTTCAAGCTCTCTCCCCGTCACTCTCTTTCCCATCAAATCTCTCGGGGCACTTTCCACGTCATCTTCAAATGCCCGTGTCTCTCTTTTCCATCAAACCCCTTTTTCCTTCGCAGCCCGGTACCATCGAACCCATGGCATCTGATCGACTCCCGGATCTTCCCTCTGGGCCACCAGTACAGAATGATCGGTTGTAATCCTAAAGACTGACAAATAGGGAGCTAGGGGGATAATTTATTGTGCTTCTTAACTACACTAAATGCGTGTTGGTGTTACTGAAATGAGGTGGATGCGGCTTGAGAAAACCTCAAGAGATGATGCAATTCTCTGATTCCATCTGGTGATGATGAAATTTTCTTGGTTGCAATAGTCAATCCCTCTCATTTTTAGAGTGAGTAGGCAACAAGAGAAGGCTGGTAAATGGGTCGAGGTGGTTGGGTAAGTTTTGTTTAATAAACACTTTAAAAGTCTCTCATGCTCGGCTAAGTAGATTCCTTATGGCTGTGCTGCGAGTGGGAACTCAATTATGTATCCATAACGGTAGGTAGAAACTTTTCTTATCACAAAAGCATCTCATTCTTAAAGAACTAACTACAACGTGGACAATGTTACATGTGCAATGAACCAGACTAGAAATAACCTCGCCAGGAACTCAGAACAGAGGATCTTCAATGTAGTATGTATTTTTCCTACTTATATTGTCTTAGTGACATAAATAAGGAGTAAATGTTTATATGCATTAATTTCTCCTACTTGTATTGTCGTAACCTGCGAGCCACACAATGTATCTGCATTCACCAACAGATTTACTAGCATAATTCTCATCACGTCCAAGATTCTCTGTCACTTCCTTGTAAGTTCTTTTTTGTGTTTGGACCGCAACGTTTGAGTAGCATTCTCATAGCTGCTAAGCTTAGAGATGAGATGAGATAAAATAAAATTTTGTTATACCTACTCAAGCAAGAACGTTCATTGAAATCCGCAGTTAAAAGCAGTTTATCCATAGGTGTTTCGGATTCCTTGAATCTATTAGAAGAAAATGAAAATGTGGTATGAGTGTTTTAGCCAGAAGAGAGAGCGTGAAAAGATTACAGAACAAAAAAATGATAGTTTGGTAATGATGAAGATCTTCAGAAAATCATGTTGCAAGAAGCAATGGATTCACATTTGACAATTGAGTTCGATCAAGAGAAGAACTCCATAACCAATCTATAGTATTGGTTTATGTCATGTAATATGGTATTAGAGAGAAACGATTAAGATTATTTGAAAGGAAAATGGTAATTGAGGATCAACATGTCGTAATAGAGGTTTTGAGTCTAATGATCTAATGTGGCTGATTTTGTAAGAAGTCACCTTGTGTTGAGTTTACACCTGTTACATACCAAAGAACATAACTATAGATGTTCATGTGACTTGAAACCTCTAGAACCAAACCGATTGAATCTAATTTAATACATTCGGTTTGGGTTTATTACGCCTTTTCTATTTAAGTGTATTAAGATAGGAAACTTATAAAAGGATTGAAAAGGAAATAACCTGAAATTCTTGTGCTGATCTTAGGAGGAAAATATCAGTGTGTTTGTTAACTAGTCGAAAGTACCTGCATAAAGAAAAAGACAACAAAAGGATAATAAGCTTTAGAGAGGAATGTATGTCTAGACTTGATCATAAAACAAAGCATCATATACACATATCAAGCAAATTATAAATTCACATACCTGAAATAGGAAAAGGAAAATAAACTTTAAGAAGTGGTAGTTAAGCTCATGTCGTAATTACCTCATCTCTTTATACCCTATACAATTAGAACAGAGTAGTAGTCCAAGAGACTGACTAGAAACGCGAGTAGTCCAATAAGGTGAGACAGCTTTATCATTTGCATTATAGCATCAGGGACATTCTTTTGGCTTTCATTTAGCTTGAGTGACTAGGATCTCAGGCAATTCTAGAGAGAATAATTTACGGTCTAGCTTCATTCTGGGACATTTCATAGAGGTAATTAAGATTACCTTTTTAATGAGGCATTTGTTTATACTTCGATGATAGGAAACCGTGGGACAAGCTCCGTTTAAGTTATGACATCAGTAACGTTTCAGAGAGATAATTAAAACATATCTTCACTCTACGACGAAGCATTTGCTTATAGCTCCATAAGCCTAAGGACAAGCTCATTTACATCATGTCATCAAGGACATTTAATAGAGGTCATTAACCTTGTCTCTATTATAGCAGACAATGGACGAGGCATTTGATTATAGCTTGGTGACTAGGAAACCGAACCAGGACAAACTCATTTGTATTATGGCATTAGGGCGTTTGAAAAAGGTAATTAAAATTACCTCGATGCTTATATGAGGCATTTGTCTATAGTTTGGTCATCAAGGACATTAAAGAAGTAATTAAGATTACCTCATATCTGATGAGACATTAGCATAGCTCCGTGACTTGTAAACTGAGCTATTCAATCGGGACAACCTCATTCCCAATCTACCATTTTGGAACCTCATTTGTGTTATGCCATAAGAGACTTTCAGAAAGGTAATTAACATTACCTCATTTTGAGGCATTTGATTATAGTTCAGAGACTAGGAAACCGAGTTATTCAAAGCGGTTGGACAACTTCATTTGCGTATAGGCATCAGGAACATTTTGGAACGAGGCATTTTTATAGCTTGGTGACTAGGAAACCGAGTTACCTGCTGAACCGGGACAAGCGCATTAGTGTTTTGGCAACAGAGACGTTTCAAGGTAATTAAGCTTACCTTGATTAGAGGATGAGGCATTTGTTTAGCTTAGTGACTAGGATACCACAAGCTCATTTACGTTATGGCATTAGGGAAAACACTTCAGAGAAGTAATTAAGATTACCTTGTTTCCAATATAGCAGCCAGGTGAGACTAATAACAAGTTGTTCATACAACTGGACAAGCTCATTTGCAATCTTGCACCAGGGACAGTTGAAAGAGGTAATTAAAATTACCTGGTTTTTAGTATAGCAGACAATGGACGAGACATTACCATAGCTCAGTGACATATAAACCGAGTTATTCAACAGGGACAAGCTCAGAGAGGTAATTAAAATTACTTTGATACTAGGACGAGACATTTGTTATAGCTCGTTGACTAGGGACAAGCTCATTCGCCATTTCATTTGTCAACCAGCAGGGATGTTTTCTAGCATTTCATTTAGCTTAAGCAATTCCAGAGCCATTTGTTTGCTTAACTCAAGTGACTAGGAACCTAAGTAGCCAAAAGAGGTGGAACAACCTCATTCGCAACCTCATTTTAGGACAGGACGTTTCAATCTACGGTCTAGGACACACTCATTTGTGTTCTATTGTAAGGGACTTTGAGAGAGGTAATTAAGATATACCTCATTTTGAGGCATTTGATTATATCTCAAAGACTAGGAAACCGAGTTACCTCTTTTCAAAGCTGTAGGACAACTTCATTTGCATACAGGCATCAGGGACATTTTTTTATAGCTCGGGGACTAGGAAACCGAGTTACCTACTGAACCGGGACAAGCTCATTAGTGTTTTGGCAACAGGGAAGTATCAAGGTAATTCAACTACCTTATTCTACGACGAGGCATTTGTTTAGCTTAGTGACTAGGATACCACAAGCTCATTTACATATGGCAGTAGGGACACTTTAGAGATGTAATTAAGATTACCTTGATGCTATTATCGCATTAGGGACACTTCAAAAAGGTAATTAAGATTACCTGGATGCTATTATAGCATTAGGAACACTTCAAAGAGGTAATTAAGATTACTTCGATGTTATTATACCATTAGGGACACTTCAAAGAGGTAATTAAGATTACCTCGTTTCTATTATAGTATTAGCGACACTTTAGGGAAGTTTCCAGTATAGTAGCCAGCGGATGTGACATTAGTATAGATCGGTGACTGGTAAACCGAGTTAATCATAGTACCTGACACACACATTTGCATTCTTGTACCAGGGACAGTTGAATTACCTCGATTAGGCATTGTTTTATAGCTCGGTGACTAGGAAACCATAAGCTCATTTACGTGATGACATCAGGGACGAGACAAAGACGTAATTACGATTATCTCGTTTATATTGTAGCATACCGATGAGTAGGGACGATAATAATGAACATCTATGTACTAAAGTCGTCATCAAACTCTGGATTACCACTCATCTCTGACGATCTGTACAAATTCACACTGTTAGTACAAGCTTAAGAGATATCTTTGCTCATCATGCATGAACTCACCAAGATATTATAAGAGTTGACACTGGTACAAAAGCAGATCCCCTGCTTATGCCATTAGGATTCCCGCATCACCTGTTATGTTTTAGAGAAAGGAATTTATATAAATGCAATCAAAAGCGTATAGTACAATTGAGATTGGCAGAGAAGGGAATATTAGACCTTGCAAGATGTAACCGTGCCATAAGGTGTAAAGAGCTCCTTGAGTTTCTCGTCGTCTAAATTCTGAGCATACAAGTTAGAGCTTTGAAACTTGTCTGCAGCTTCTTCCCTCAAACTCTGCTCATACCGAACCTATGGACTTGTCCAGATTCTGCTATATAAAACCAGGTCTAGCACAAGAGAGGAAACAAAAAAGAAAAAAAGATAGAGAAGCAATATCAAAATGAGAGCTGAGACAACAAGAATTCAGTATCAGAATTGTACAAAGATACCATCTTGTCAAAAACAAAAAAAAACAAAAGCAGTTACTGGAATGTTGACAGAAAAGATGCAAAAGAATACCTTGATGAATATGTTTCCTGCACCATTACGGCGAACACTAGGATCATGGTGAGAGTACATAACCCTGACAGGAGAGGTGTGTAAGTCAGTTCCTGAATCTCTGCCCCATAAACACAACATAAAGTCCCATCAAAGACAAGCTCGTTTATAGCAAAAAGGATAAACCAGTCTAGATAATCATCATAACCTACATTATGGTGACCATTCTTGACAACAAACAAGTTCTTTTGAATGAAACTATTCCTAAATTCAACTGATTTTCTTGGACCCAATCTTGGTAACATTCTTCCTAAAATCTTTTTACCAAATAAAACCCCTAAAAAGGAAGAACCTTTTTTTTTCCTAAGTAATTACAGAATTAAGCAAATCAAAAGAATAGGTTTTACTTAATCAAAGCAGACAATTAACAAATCAAAATAAAGACAAAACCCTAAATCACAAGAACCGTACCCATCTTGGGCATTGGTGAAGTTTGACATAACACATACCCGAGAGAGATCTCCGAGTAGCCAAACCCCTACCGACACGAACCGACACAACTTGACCCATCGAAAAGCGGCAAATCCATAACATTCGAAATCCAGATCTCCAACATAAATTTACGTCGTACCAACCCGCTGCTACCGAACCAGCCGCTATAACCAGTGGAACAGAACCGTTCTGAGTTTCGACCTAGAGATTGGACGTGAGCTATTTTCTTTTTCCTTTGCTCTTCTCTCCAACGAAAGAAAAAAGGCAATAGAGAAATTTATGTCAAACAGACGTGTGGCAATCATTTCAACCGTTGGATCGGCGCTCTCAAGCAGACGTTAGGATTTTACCGTTGGACGGATTCATGCGTTTTTTATACTTTTCTTTTCCTAGGGTTAGGAATTTAGGAGATATAAATTGTAGGGTTGATGCACCACAGAACATAGCATCGGGGCGCGAAGACGAAACATCGGGGCAGTATCAGGCTAAAACATGGGACAGTACGGGACGCGGGAAGCAGCTTGAACCGGACCAGATTTCTCGGGACACAGTCGGAGGTTATCGGGCCACGAAACATGACGAGTCGATGTCTCGAGACGGAATGACGTTCGCTTCAACCAAACAACCCGTGCATCGCGATAATGTCGTGTACCGCATCGACCCCCGGGCATCCGTGACAGGCCTTTGATTGGATCCACGACCAGACGATCGAATCAGCCAGGACACCGAGGTTATTCCCCGAACAACTCGACAAAAGAAGACGATCGATCAAGCCAGAAGTCCTTTGACTCGGGAAGAATCCGAAGATGATCGTGAGTTTTCACTTTTGGCTCGTACCACCGGTACCAATGATCAGGACGCGAACCAGGGATTCGATTTTGAAGCAATCTTAGAGTTTTCTCTCGGTCCAATTCCTAAGGCAAGGATTCTAAGACAAACAAATACTCAACCTGACCGCGCTCCACGCAGAAACCGGCCTATGCGTCCTAGTCAGGAGGACATGGACGAGGAAATCTTCAAGGAAGACCGAACACGCTACCGGCCGAGACAAGGTAACCGAAACCGAGAGACAGGTAATGTGAACCCTTTTGCTAGACGAAATGAACGTGTGGATGATGGAATAGGTAGTCTTAAACTTAAAATCCCTACCTTCTCTGGTAAAAATGATCCAGACGCGTACCTTGAATGGGAAAAGAAAGTTGAACTCAATTTTGATTACCAAAATTTTTCTGAGATTAAAAAGGTTAGGTTGGCTGCGGCTGAATTCACTGGTTATGCTATTAACTGGTATGATCAGGTTTTGCTTCTCAGGAGAAGAACAGGTGGAGAACCAATTTTAACCTTGGAATCTGATCTCGCTTATGAGAAAAAGGTTTATACCAAACCATTATGGTCAGGAGCTTCACCAAAAACTTAGACGGCTCAAGCAGGGGTCTAAGAGTGTGGAAGAATACTTCCAGGAGATGGAAATTCTCATGATCAAAGTAGATATAGAGGAGACCCTTGAACCAACAATGGCGCGGTTCGTGGGAGGTTTGAATCGTTAACTACAAGACCGCATGGAACTCCAAGAGTATGAAAGCATCGAAGAAATGTTGCATAAAGCCATTCTGCTGGAACAACAATCTAAAAGAAAGGATTTTTCCAAACCACCATATGCAGTACAAACCAAACCATCTTATCCGGACAAAGGTAAATCTTCGGCCCCAGTTCCTTCTGATTCAAAAACTAACAACTTTTCCTCTCGTTTTGACAAAAACAAACCTTTGGGAACCACGAGCATAGCCAGGGAGATCAGGTGTTTCAAACGCCAAGGCTTGGGTCATTACGCCAACAGTTGTCCAAATCAGAAGACAATGATTTTGCGTGACAACGGAGAAGTTGAATCGGAAGCCGAAGACAACGATGATGGACCGATCTTTGATGAAGGACCGGGCGATGAGCTCTTCGATTAACCGGCCCAGGGCCAGCTCCTAGTCACCTGGAGAACTCTTAACGTCCAACCTAAAACAGAGGAAGCAGAACAAAGAGAGAATTTATTTCATTCTCGTTGTTTGGTTCAGGGTAAAACTTGTTCTCTTATCATTGATGGGGGTAGCTCTACTAATGTTGCTAGTGATGTTCTGGTCAGGAAGCTTGGTCTCGAGACGCGTCCCCACCCGCGTCCCTTTAAACTCGAATGGCTGAACATGCGGGCGAGTTACGCATCACGGAGCAGGTCACGGTACCAATCACGATAGGCCGGTATAGCGATGAAATCTTGTGCAATGTTCTTCCGATGGATCCCAGCCATATTCTTCTCGATCGACCGTGGCAGTACGATAAGAAAGCAATCCACGACATATTCACGAACCGCCACTCCTTCGACTACGATGGCAAGGAAATGGTTCCTCTTTCACCATCAGAAGTTAACCACGACAAGATGCAGCTTAAGAAAAGTAGTGATACAACCGAGCCCAAAGAGGAATCTAAGACGGCCAAGAAACATCATAACTTCCTGGTCAAGTAAGCACAAGTAAGAAAAACTCTTTTTTCTCAAACTCCTTTTCTTTTGCTGATTTATAAAGAAACTCTCATGGTATCTTCTAACCTGGCACCGGAGTGTCCGAGTGATCTTCAAGACATTCTGCAGGACTTCAAAGATATTTTTCCTGATGAAAATCCAAAAGGACTGCCTCCGGTCAGGGGAATTGAACATCAGATAGATTTCGTTCCCAGAGCTTCTCTTCCCAACCGACCAGCCTACAGAACCAACCCGGTTGAAACCATGGAATTGCAAAAACAAATTGGAGAGCTTTTGGACAAAGGTTACATCAGGGAAAGCCTTAACCCATGCGCGGTCCCTGTTCTGCTGGTGCGAAAGAAAGACGGGACATGGAGGATGTGCGTGGACTGCCGTGCCATAAATAACATCACGGTAAAGTATAGGCATCCAATCCTTAGGCTAGATGATATGCTTGACGAGTTGCATGGCTCTTCTGTGTTTTCAAAAATTGATTTAAAAAGTGGCTATCACCAAATTCGTAGGAAAGAGGGTGATGAATGGAAGACTGCTTTAAAAACTAAGTTAGGATTGTATGAATGGTTGGTTATGCCTTTCGGACAGACCAATGCACCTAGTACCTTTATGCGTCTCATGAATCATGTGCTTAGAACCTACATAGGTCATTTTGTGGTAGTTTATTTCGATGATATACTCATCTATAGCAAGAACCTAAAAGAGCATAAAGAGCATTTGCGTTTGGTTCTTGAAGTACTTAGAAAAGAACAATTATATGCCAACTTGAAGAAATGTTCTTTTGGGACAGATCACGTGGTCTTTTTAGGTTTTGCTGTTGGTGCAGATGGACTACGTGTAGATGAGGAGAAAATACAAGCTATCCGGGACTGGCCAAGCCCAAAGACCATCACCGAAGTCCGAAGCTTTCATGGACTGGCAGGGTTTTACCGGAGGTTCGTACCAAACTTCAGCACCATTGCAGCTCTGCTTACTGAGGTGGTGAAGAAAAATGTGGGTTTTAAGTGGGAGCAAGCTCAAGAGGATGCCTTTCAAACGCTAAAAGGGAAGTTAACTCAAGCTCCTCTACTCGTTCTTCCAGATTTCTCTAAGACCTTTGAAATAGAATGTGATGCCTCAGGCGTGGGAATTGGTGCTGTCTTGATGCAAGAAAAAAGACCGATGGCATACTTCAGTGAAAAACTTGGTGGAGCCACGCTTAACTACCCAACTTATGATAAAGAACTGTACGCTTTGGTGAGGGCACTCCAAACGTGGCAACACTACCTTTGGCCTAAAGAGTTTGTGATACACACGGACCACCAGTCTCTGAGGCATCTTAAAGGACAAAGTAAGCTGAATAAAAGGCATGCCCGCTGGATGGAATTCATTGAAACATTCCCTTATGTTATCAAATACAAACAAGGTAAGGAGAATGTAGTCGCTGATGCCTTGTCCCGTAGGTATGTTCTTCTTTCAGCTCTTGAAACAAAGTTGCTAGCATTTGAGTTTGTTAAAGACCTGTACGCATCTGACCCAGACTTAAAAGAACTTTTTAGGAAATGCACAAAGGTTGCTTATGGGAAATATTATCAAGTCTCAGGATTTTTACTCTTTGATAACCGCCTTTGTGTTCCCCAATGTTCTTTGAGGGAGATGTTTCTCAGGGAAGCTCACGGTGGTGGACTCATGGGGTACTTTGGAATCAAGAAAACCCATAAGGTTGTTTACGAACACTTCTTCTGGCCGAGTTTAATGAAAGATGTGGAAAGAATTTACAAGGAGTCAAAACCAAGGTTTGTATTATGCCCTTCCTATACCCGAGCATCCATGGGTTGATTTTTCCATGGACTTTGTCTTAGGGTTGCCTAGAACCAAAACTGGTAGAGATTCTATTTTTGTGGTGGTTGATAGGTTTTCTAAAATGGCCCATTTAATCCCTTGTCATAAATCTGATGATGTTGTTCATGTATCCGATCTGTTGTTTAGGGAAATAGTTAGACTTCATGGAATGTCTAGGATAATCGTGTCTGATAGGGATGTTAAGTTCCTTAGCTACTTTTGGAAACCTTTATGGTCAAAGTTAGGAACCAAACTCCTGTTTTCAACTACTTTCCACCCTCAGACCGATGGTCAAACTGAAGTAGTGAACCGTACGTTGTCAGACTTGCTTAGGTCTTTAGTAAAAAAAAACCTTAAGTCGTGGGAAGAGTGTTTGCCGCATGTTGAATTCGCTTATAATCACTCCTCGGCCACCAAATTCTCACCTTTTGAAATTGTTCATGGTTTTAATCCAATGTCTCCACTTGATCTTATTCCTTTGCCTGTGAGTAAAAGAGTTAGTACAGATGGCAAAAAGAAGGCGGAGAACATTAAAAAGTTGCATGAGAAGGTCCGTGCCAACATCAAGGCTAAAACCGCAGTCTATGAAAAGAAAGCCAACCGGAAAAGAAAGGAGAAGAGTTTCGAGATAGGAGAACTTGTATGGGTGTACATAAGGAAGGAAAGGTTCCCGGGTGAAGGAAAATCCAAACTCATGCCGCGGGTCGATGGTCCTTTCCGAATTGTTCAGAAAATGGGCTATAATGCATACCGACTTGATTTGCAAGGTAAGTATGATGTCTCTCCTAGCTTTAATATTTATGACCTGTCTCCTTTCGTGGCAGATGTTCCAGATTTGTGGACAAATCCTTTTCAAGAGGAGGGGAATGATGCACCGCAGAATATAGCATCGGGACGCAAAGACGGAACATCGGGACAGTATCAGGCTAAAACATGGGACAGTACAGGACGCGTGAAGTAGCTTGAACCGGACCAGATTTCTTGGGACACAGTCGGAGGTTATCGGGTCACGAAAGATGACGAGTCGATGTCTCGAGACGGAATAACGTTTGCTCCAACCGAACAACCCGTGCATCGCGATACTGTCGTGTACCGCATCGACCCCCGGGCATCCGGGACGGGCCTTCGATTGGATCTACGACCAGACGATCGAATCAGCCGGGACACCAAGGTTATTCCCCGAACAAGTCGACAAAAGAAGACGATCGATCAAGCCAGAAGTCCTTTGACTCGGGAAGAATCCGAAGATGATCGTGAGTTTTCACTTTTGGCTCGTACCACTAGTACCAATGATCGGGACGCGAACCAGGATTTGATTTTGAAGCAATCTTGGAGTTTTCTCTCTGTCCGATTTCTAAGGCAAGGATTCTAAGACTATCTGAAGACTTCACTCGAGCAAAAACTCACTTTTCCCTACTGGATCAACCGATGGCACGTAATAGACCAATTTCTCTTGTCCGCGTCTCGATCAGTGCATCGGCAATGAACCTGGACGGTAGCCGAATGGTCACTTTGACCAAAAACGAGTGAATTCAAAAAGCCATTGACTGATTTGAATTTTTTCGGCTTTCTTTCTTTGCATGCTTCTTATTTTTCGGAAAACATTATTGTTTGTATTTTCCATGCTTGGATACTTCAGTGTATAATTATTCGACCTTTCCCTTAATAAAATTCAGACTTTGTTTTTGCTATTACTTTTCGATTGAAAATTTTCTCTCGCTGTTCTTTGTTAAGAACTTGTCCGACACTTGGTGCGTAATATCAAAGTCAACAACCTCACCTTCAACTGATCTTGTGAGTCATATCAAGAAGCTAAGGCGAGTGGGAATATCGGTGGCCTTCCGCAACCATCGTGCAACCCTTCATTCCACCCTATCTGCCGAATCTTTCAATCTGATCCGGTCAGATCCATATCCAACTACACCGACTGAGTGATCCTCTAAATCAGGACGTATCAAGGGTATTAAGTCCAAAACTTAGATGATATTTTAAGCCCAAGATCTAAATGATAGGTTCAGATGATTGGAGACGTGACAAATTTTCTATCATTTCTACAGGGACGCAAATCATTTTACTGGAAAAGAAGCAAATTGAGGCAAGGAAAGAAAGGTGGAGGTAAAATTGATGACCCCGTGGTTGGTAATATAGACAGTTATTGTAGCAGGAAACTTCAGCCTCGTCGGTTTTCCACTAACCTTGCAACTTTTTGCTTTGGAAGCCATCCCCGGGCTGTTGAGGAAGTTGCTTGGGCATACAAAGATGATGCCATAGTTTGATTTCCTTGGGAAAAAGCTTCCTACGAAGTCGTTACGAAAACGTAAGTGGACATTTGTTTGTTATGTGGGTGTACATTGCATAGAAATAAAAGTATTGGATTTTTGGTGGATGCACACATGTGTTTGATTGCGTACATATGTGATTGTGGCTGAACATATATATCGGCGTGATAAATCTTACTAACTTATCTAAAACAAAGACGTTTTGTAAATTCCAAATTCTTTATATTTATATATTTTTTTTTTTTGTAAACTCCTAAATTGGCAACAAAGATTCGTGGGTTTTCTAGCGAAAAGAATACGTAATTATATTTGAATTTGTTCTATTTCATCGTAGTTTAGATTCTTATTTGGTTTCCAACATTGAAATGTGTTTGCATTTTTTCTTCTCTTAAATCTGTCTCATAATGTGATTGTCTAAATGGAGAAACAGGGTGTACCTGAAAGCAACAGTAGTGGAAACTGTGAGCTGGAGTATGAGTCGAGAGAAGAAGGTTACAATGACTTAGAATCACACTTGAGAGAGGCTGTAGAGGAATTTAGGTATCCAGCGAATGGAATTGAGAGTTTCAAAGAATCAAATTCGATTTTGATTTGGGGATTAAAGGTTAGAGAGAAATGAAATCGATTTAAGGGTTTTATAGATTTAACGGGTTTAAGAACAACATCACTTCAGCTAATCGTGTTTTTAGACAGAAATTAACCCCGTTTAATCAATCTATTAGACAAATTAATGATGTATCTAATTTGGTACAGTCAACATAAGTTCCATTTCTTTTCTCTGTCGCCGACATTTTCATTTTTAGTTCCTCTCTAGTTAGTTATAAGTCTCATTGAAAAAAGCAATGAAAATAGATCCAACGAGCCAAATCTATTTAATTCTATTTAAACAGTTGGATCATAAACGCGTGAAAAGTGAGGGACTTGAAATTTCCTATTTAGTTATAGGCTCATTGAACTAATCCAACGGTTAGATCCAACGGTGAGATCACCGACTCAAACAATAACTCTATATATAGAAGTCTTCTCTTCTCTCATGGTATAACTTTTTTTTCTTCTCTCATTCTTACAATTCTTGTTTCTGATATTTTCTTTCGTAATATCAATTTCTTACAATTCACAAGTCATATTTGGATTGAATAACACAAAACCGATCTTAAGAAATATATGCATTTTCCACGACATAAATATTTTTGATTAATTAGTATAATTTAGTGTTAGAAACTTAGAATCATACATTCAAAATACTATAAGAGTTAACATCATTTGGATTGAAAATTTCAAATACAAACTTTATTAAAAAGTATAAATGTACATAAAAAGTTATCAATTAGAAAGAAAAACTATGAACATATGCGTACACAAAAATTGTGCATGTAATTTTGCAAAAATATTATAAGAGTGAAGAAAATAAGAAACTAATAGTGTTGTAAATTATAAAATAAAATAATTAGTTACAATTTCATTGAACAAAAAAAAAGCAAAATGCGGATGCACCACCAATGGCCAGGCACAAGGCTACATCTGGCACTCTTACAAGTAAGGGGTCCTATGCCTTTTTATGTAAACAGATAAAAGCTCGAGAAGATCTTTCCTCCGAACAAGGAATACTAGTGAAACTGACAGCTACAAAAGTTATGTAAGAGGTAGTCCCGGTAGCTCTTGCTGATGAGCCGAGCGACCTACAAGTCAAGTACATACCAGCAATCAACGGGATACTATGCTTCTTAGGGCGGAGGAGCCCGAGCCAAGGAATAAATCCAACCATATAAATCTACTTAAATGTTAAAAGTTACCGACTCAAAATTTTCTTTGTTAATTGCGCTCTAGTTAGTTACAATCTCATCGGCAAAAGCCAATGGAATATATCCAACAATTCAAATCTACTTAAATCTTGAAAGTCAGTAGCTTAAGCGACTTCGGGTTAAATGGGTAACTAAATTCAGTTTGTTTTGGTTTTTAGTTATTTTGGTAAAAAAAAAAATTTACCAAAACTAACTGAAATATATTACGGTTTGGTTCAGTTTGGATGTCAAGTAGTCCAAGATTTAAAAGTTCTCCCAAACTGAACTGAAATATTTTGTTTTTCATATTGGATATTTGGTTAATTAATCGGTTTTTCAGTTCAGAAAATAACCAAATAAAACCGAATTCTACTTTTAATCTATTTATTTATCCAGTTTGAATTCTAGTAAATTCATTTGGATAATTTGGGCCAACTAAAACAAAAGATCCAACTAAAAAATTATTTATAAAATTGAAAAGGCTAATATTAAATTAGTTTTATTAATGTCTAATTAAAAAGAGAAGAAATTACATGCTGCAGTTGCGGTAATTACGGTGAACACCATCCAATTGGTGAGATACTGATGAACAGATTAAAAGTAACGAAGTGATGAAGACGATCGGTTTTGAATGGTGGCCACTTAAGGAACAATAGGAATGAAAGAGAAAATAATGAAGAGGAATGAAATCAATGGAATAAAAATAATATTTGTTACTTATTGTTCATTCTCAAATCTGATAAGGAATATTTTGTTCAATATTTCTCTGTAAAAAAAAATAAATTGGAAGGAATCATATGTAACAAATATTACTTATGAATATTAAATATTTTAAGGAATAAGGAGGAATTCACTATTGAATAATAGGGAATGATGAATTCAAATCGAATAAAAGAGATCGAGGAAGGAATGAGAAAAATCTGTTTCACATAAAATGAAAAACCGATCGGTGCTCTAGTGCCAAACCACAAATATAATTTCTAACCAGAACCGAAATCTCAAAACCTTGGTTCGCTTCAGTTCGAAAATTTTATTCGATTTGGAAATTTCGATTCATTAAAGGCTAACTCTATAAATTCTCACATCACTTCTCTCATATTAATTAGAGATAATTGGGTAGGAAGTATAAATCCAAGCCCAAATTACATTTTTTGGTAAGAGGGTTTTATAGACCCAACAAGTTTGATATTTTACCCCATTTTCGGCCGACTTTACCCTTACGCGCCCACATCCATTTACTATTCTTTTTCGTAATTTTTTTACATGGATCTACATTTATGTCGACATTTATGCATGTGAAATTAAACGTCACTCCAGTTGAACGGACTTGATTGCGATAGGTATTGACCTGTTATTAATGGGCTTCGTTATGCTTTTATTGGAGACGTCACCGGTCGAATAAAACCATTGAACATCATCAGTGTTCTCTCTTATTCGTCATGCTTCACCACACCAACAGTCGCGTCTTTCACTTATCGTCTCTACCGGTGCGATTTTTCTCTTTATTGTCTGCTCCTTCATGGACGGGAAGTATTTGTTGGTTTTCTCGTCATCAGTTCCCTTCAGACTGAAATTAACTCCAGTGCAGTATCTTCTCGTGTTGAAGGTTGGCATTCGAAATAGGGTTTTAAATTTTTCTCTTTTTAATTGTTATATATAATTGTTTCATTGTGTTTGAAGTGAAGCTTGTGTATCGCAATTCCCTTTTTTTCCTTTTCTAGAAATTTATTCACGTTCCAATTAGGGTTTCATGTCTAACATCTAACTTGTCAGATTATGTTGTATAAGGAACCATTATCATTCCATTTTGACATGAATATCACTTTCCATGTTACATTTACTTGATGGTACAATATTGACCAATATGGTACTAACTACAAGATTTGGTAGGGCAAGATTAGTGTTTTAGAGGACCACACGCGATAATTTTGTTTCGTATTTGTTGTTTAAATTTGATTTTGGTTGGTTCCGTATATATTTGGGAAAACATTTGTATAGGTCTACATGATTAATTTACTGTCTTCATTGCTAGTTTACTTCCATATGTTTGAAAGAGTATATGTTATTTTTCATTAGACATTGTAATATATCTGTGTATAGGTCTACATGATTAATTAACTGTCTTCATTGCTAGTTTACTTCAATATGTTTACAAGATTATATGTTATTTTTTTATTATACATTGTAAAATATCTGTGTATAGGTCTACATGATTAATTTACTGTATTCATTGCTAGTTTACTTCCATATGTTTGCAAGATTATATGTTATCTTTCATTATAAATCGTAATATATCTGTGTAGGTGTGAAGACTATATGTTCTGTATTAATGTATATCTGTCTTTGTTGTTCAGAACATGGCATTACCTGAGTTGCCGAGGAGATTATTTGAAGATGGTGCAGAGCCTATTGGGGAGAGGGCTTATTCATACTTTCAGCTTGAGACAGTTAGAGTTGTTCTCAAAGCACTTGGGCCAGAAGAGTTGGATGTTATCAAACCTGCGTTCGGGAAGATCATCGACCTGTACAACAAGCCGGCATTCTCGGGAAGACTTGCACACTTCTTGTTAGCTCGACAGCTTGTGACAAGTAGGCCGCATGAGATTTGGGTCATTTTCTGTGTTAGTCCAATCAAATTTTCTCTGAGGGAGTTTGCTATTGTGACTGGACTTAACTGTAATCCTTTCCCGGCGAAGGATAGCATCACTATGAAGGCCAAGCCTGGGATTACACCTTATTGGTTCATCCTGTTTGGCGGTGAGGAAAATGTAACGGGTGAAATCCTAGTGGCAATGCTTAAGAAATCCAAGAATCTCTCATCGGAAATCCGTATCAAGTATGCTTGCCTGCTTATCCTGGATGGCCTGTTGTGTTGTAAATTGTTCCATATGAAGATTCCTAAAGAGCACGTTGAAATGATCCGGGACCTGGAGTCGTTTCTCTCCTATCCTTGGGGTAGGCATACCTTCAACATGACCATGTCTTGCGTAAAAAAGAAAGAGCCCGGCCAGCTTGCTCAAATCACGGTAGCGGTTCAAGGCTTTCTTCATGCTATTCAACTTGTCGTGTTGGAAGCCATACCTGCCTCCCTCTGTGCTTGTACTGTCGTTACTGACCCTGAGTCAGTGGGGATAATAAAGCAACGGGCAGCTCACTTAAGCTTGACAAACTGTGGGACTTGGACAGAGAAGGAGAGGTAACCTATTTTAAGTTATGTAATAAGAGGCTCGTATTGCCTAGTATTACATGCAACGTATTCTAATAGGTCTCTATATATACACTGCAGGTTAAGGTTACCCCAATCATCAACGATGTTTATGAGGTTGCAGCTACGTTTGATTGTAACTGGTCTGACGAGGGCGACGATGTCGCTATTACTAATTTGGAGTGTCTTATTGGCGAGGGTTATGATTTCCACCATGAAATGTTTGTCGGGAGTACTTGGGCTTACGCTCGTCATCCAGACCAGCTAATAAACATTGCTGGGAAAAGGAAAAGGAAGCGCAGCAATAAGTTGGCTGTTTCTCCAGATGTGACCTCTTCTGTGGCTAAAAAAACTAAAGTGAAACGAAGCAGAGCCTCGACTCCGACCGTTTCTATCCTTCCCAAAGTTTTGGACGCGATTAATTCTCAAATACGTGAATGTGAGGTTCAGGCGGCCCTCTCGGCGAAGATGGAGGTTGATGTTCAGGAGTTGGAATCTTCTGTTGTTCAGAAGGTGTCTACCAACATTGTCCGAGAGCTTGATCTGCGCCTAAAATCAAAAGATGCTGATGACATCATTGGGAAGGTCGTTGCAAGTGTTACTGTAGGTGAACCTAGTGATGAGGATATAAACGGAGGGCAAGTAGAGGAAGTCGCTCCGGTGAAAGACAAAAAAAAAGCTGTGAAGAAGGTTGTTGCTTTTACCAACTGTAATTGTAATTTTAAAGTATATATCGATAAGTATATATATATATATTTACTAATTCCAAATAGCTTGACACACGTGTTTTAATTGTGTTCAGGATAAGAAGAAGACTGCTCAACGTGTCACGAAAAAGAACAAGGTTATATTTTAGTATTTAATGAATGCTTTATTTTTTGTTAAATTTATTTAAGAGATACATTTACTTGCTGATAGGCTCCGGATGCAGCCTATGAAGTTCTTAGTGTGCCTGACAAATTCAAATTCATCGAGGAACATGCTAAGGAAGACTGGTACTCTATTGATTTTTACCTTTTACATAAATTGTTAGGAAACTATTTTCTTTAATTACGTCTCTCGTTTATCTTTTATCTCATCCTTGTTTTCCATTGGCGTGACTCAGTGACTTAAACTTTGGACCTGTACTTCTTCTTAAGGATGCCGACCTTATTCAACTCCCTCTCTCCATTCCAACTGACCGACCAAAGGTATGTTCAATCTTAGTAATTACTTGATAGTATTTTACTCTATCGTACATCCCGTCTGCAACGCTATTTTTTGTTCAGGTCATGGATACATGCATAATGACGTTTCGCGAGTGTCTTCTTAATGTCCTGGACTCTCCTTTGGAACCGAGGGCTGATATGCTGACCTGTCGGTTCATTGCTGACTTGGCTAGACAGTTTAGCAGGTTTAAGAAGATGAATAGGAAGGAAAATTTTGAGTTCGAGCCAGAAGTCATTAACTTTGTTCGTTCCAGGGCGAAAGAAGCGGATAAAAAGTGGATGACTGATATAGATTACATCTACTTCCCATTCAATTTCGACAATAACTGATGGACGGCTGCTTTAGTGGATCTTCACTCATCCAGTCTAACTATATTTGATCCGTTTGCAGATGAACGCCGAGAGTCTCGTCTGAAGCCGGACCTTGATTTTGTATGTGAGATGTTCCCATACTTGATCCGGAAGGCGGCGGTGAATGACGAGATGACGACCTTCTCTCTGGATCCACTGTCATTCAAACGTGATGTGTCTATTCCGCAAGCTTCCGCAAATGCAAACACTGGCTTGGTATCCCTCCTTTTCATCGAAGCACACGCCACCGGAGGTTCAGCGAAGATGCAGGCCGTAACTGAATCAATGCTGGGGAAGAGAGGTGTCATACTTGCAGTCCAGATGTACGAGCATTGTTGTGGTGAGGACTACGCGTGAACCCAAACCCCACCCAGCCTCTGAACTCCTACTTACTTTATATCTTTTCTAAAACTATGTCTTTCATTTCCGCATCTTTATTTAAGTTCAGATGAACTCATGTCCGCACTATCTTATTTTGTTGGTTGTTATTCGGATACTTAACTACCTATCTATGTTATGTAGCTACTCGGTAGTTTTCATTGTCATTATGACCAGCTATCTCACTTCTTAGATATCCATTCGTAAACTATTGTCATTATATTACCCCATAGATGAATATATTCAAAAATATAGTTATATTACATATAATCTGTTTCAACCACACATACGTTCCATCACACAGTATACCTTTATTTATCAGTAAATATTAAAGTATAAAAACCCACCATGTGCCTGTAGCAATAAATTCACCTATTACCCTAAGTTCTCACCCCAATCTTGAGTCTCTAATTGTCTCACCTTCTCTATTAACAACTGGATCGAAGATGGTACAGCTTCTCTAAAGCGGATATTAATCTTTCTTTTCCCAACCATGAGTAGTTCGTCATCAACTTCATCGATCGACACACAGGCGAACAGTAACTGGAATTCCGACTCGCTGTTGGTGTGGGCGTGGTCTTGTCACTTTTGTCTCTCAAGCTGTTGAGAATCCCTGTCGTCGTTTCTACAGATGCGAGGTAGCTGTGCAAGTATGTCTTCATTCACCTCTGTACATCTATTATCGTACTTAATCTAAATTAGATCCAAATTTAGATTTTACACTCCCTTTTTAACTTAACTTTATTGCAATTAGAGGAAAACAGAGGACCATCTGTTCAAATGGATAGAAGAAGCTTTGTTGGACGAGACAAGGATGGTTGAGGCAAAGCATATCGAACTTGTTGAGGACGTTAAACAGTTGAGGCAGGTTATCGCCGATTATGTTGGACTACAGAATTCTGTACTTCGCAATCTCGAGGAAGAGCTACTTCACAAAGTGGAGGAGAAGATTAAGGGTGAGCTGTTAATTTTGCATGCCTCAGTTGATAAGTTAGCCTCTGAACTGGCTAATTCTGCATTGAGGAAAGTTGGAATGACTTTGTTGTTTGTAGGAAGTATTGCTTGGATGTATGGGAAAATATTTTCACTGATGCTACTGTACTATTTTGTCGTATTATTTTCAGATTCGTGGTTGTACTTTTGTTTCTCCGAAATTATTGCAATCATTCCCCTACACTATCGTTGTTATTTGCATTTTATGTGTGATATAGGTTGCTATTTTAATTCTTGAGGTTCTATTACCAATATGAAGTAGTAACAATAACATATTACCAATATGAAGTAGTAACAATAACACGTAGATGTACACAAAGATTCATAACAATATTTTTTCTTAACAGCATAAGTTCATAGTAAACGGAATTTGAAATAGTTCAATATTTAGCCGATTGTTTGACCTTTATGGTCATGATATTACACAATAATGGCTGCACGTGTCATAATAATGATAGAGTACATTCACTCTATCACATCATTTCACCTAAGCCCGTGGCACCGCTTTCTAGCTATATTACACGTGAAAATTTTGCCACTTAATTTGGTAATGTAACAGTACTTCATAAGCTTCTAACCCCTTTTTTACACACCATCCCTTCGTCGTCCCTGCACCAACCATTTATGTACAACTTATTAGTTCTTAAGTATTCAATCTCACTCATATTGTAATATTCGTTTTTTTACCCGAACTTGTCCACTATCATATAAGCATTTTGCATGAAGCGTGGTTATACCCGGCTCCACGGCACCGCGAACACTTCTGAACTTCCCTCTTCCGTGTATTCTGAAAAAGGGCCAACAGTTATCCAATTCAATACTCATCATCTTATGTATATAGACTTCTATCTATACATATAACTCACTATTTTCTACCTTAAACTCCCCAGAAGAGAGGTATCTAGTACGCTTCGGCATACCTGGTGGCCTTCTCGATCGCGGTGGAAGTATGTTCATCATCGCAATGTGGTCTGGCACTGCATAGATGCTGGTCATGTGGGGCACATGATTAATGCTCTCCATATAAGATCTCCTCCAGTAATCTGTGGTGTACTCCTTCGCCACAAGTCTTTCCAGTTTTACGTTTCCTTTTCCAGCTGTTCCTAGTGCATGGCAACAAGGGATTTTGAGTATTGTAAACTCATCGCAGGTGCATATTTTCTCTTCCAGGTCCACGTGATAAATTATGCCAGTTCGTGTCTTGACCTCGAACTGATCTATGTTTATCTTCATCACTTCTAACGCTGGTGCCTTCTCATAGGTAGCCTGGATCAAGTCTCCAACTTTTTTTGTTAGCGGATACGTTTGAGCGTTTGCTTTGTCCCTATGTTTTCTGAACCACGTCCTAAGTGTACTCCTAATGAATTCGAGAAGCGAGGCAATAGGAAGCTCACACGCTTCCTTCAGGATGGCATTCAACGACTCTGCCACGTTACTTGTCATCACATTGTACCACTCACCGAAAAAATGGGATCATGTCCAGTGGTGGAACCCAATGCTTGTCAGATACTCAGCACATTCGGGCGACACCCTCTCAATCTCACCGGAGTATTCGTAGAACCTACTCCGCTTATAAGCCCTTGCGGCCTTTGATATCATCCGTGCTAACAGCTTGATCTTGAATTTTGTTGCGACGTTACGTTGCAGATGGACGATGTATGCTCTGTGGTTCGCTGCCGGATAGCTCTACATCATAAAACAATCACATGTTAGTTACAAATATTTAGGTCCAGGAATATATATTCGATGTTATTCTGTTACTTAACATGCAAGTTTCGTTCACGATACACTTTCAGTGTGTCTATTACTCGTTATATTAATTATTAACACTTCATCTACTAATATCAATGATCTATATATATAATTTACTATCTTCCTTCTAACCTGCCTGTATTTCTTATATGTTATTATATACACTCTCTGCCTCTATATGTATATATTCGTCCACATGCATTAATTACTCCACTACTTCCAATTACGTTACGTACTAACTAAGCATATTACATGAAATATCTACATATATCACGTAAAGTTTATATTTATCTCGGAAAATCCAAAGTAAATCGACGAATGCCTATCTGAAATAAAAGTCACATCCTCTCTATCGGGCACGATCTTTTTCAACTCGGTGAATAACCACTTCCACGCCTGGTCGTTCTAACTTTCTACAACGTCAAACGCGATAGGGAATATTTGCATATTCCCATCTTGGGCACTTGCCGTCAAGAGGCACCCGGCATATCTTCCCTCAGATGTGTTTCGTCCACTACGATCACCTTCCGCAAAAACTAAAACCCATTCACGCTTGCTCCCAGCGCAATAAAACAATACTTAAAACGATGCACATCTCCCGCGTCCGTCTCTATTTCCATCGCTGCGCAAGTCCCTGGGTTTGATTGTCTAAGGAGGTGTAGGTATCCAGGCAACAGTCCATAAGACCCAGAAGCAGTTCCGATTGCATTCTCCATCGCCATCTCTCTTGCACGCCACGCCTTCGAGTACGAGATGTTGACGTTATGATCGTTTAGCATAGCTCGCATTACAGCGACTGGATTTGGTCTCCGGTTATCACCAACGTACTTTGATCGCATTATCTCTGAAATGACGGAAGTTGTGGCTTGTCTGTGGAATTGACGCCTCACATCGACAGGGCATCATGTGTGGGTGAAAGTAGCTGTACGAATCTGGAAGTACTCAGTATCTTCAAGCCGAGCTACATAAACCCGCCAAGGACAGCTGTCAGCCGCGCACTTTACTACGACATAGTCATTCGTTGATCGTTCACCCCGGTAACTGAATTTTCTGTTTATTGCGTGAATAGAAATCTTCACTTTGCAGTCACGCTTATTTTTGAAAACCCTTCCTATGAACAACTCGCCCCCCTCGTAAGCTACATCCAATATCACATTCTCAGTCATTTGTATCCCTGTAGAAAGTAAACATTAAACACACGGTCTCAGCTTCCCAGATTTACTTATACTTTTACAAAAAAATATATATTTATCTATTTTTCCAGTTTTCATGTTATATTATACACATATATATTCCACCATACCTTCTCCCTCCTCATCATCTATTACCAGTGCAGCATCTCTTGCAAATGCAGCAGTCGGAAGATCGTTAATCTCTATTCTCGATTTGGACCCTTCGCCTCGAATGATATTTCCCTTATTGTCCACCACATGGGTCCCCTCAATCACATTTTGGGTGGCTGTAAACAAAACGATACATATGTGACGTTCTACATCCAATGTTCACATGCTATATTAAAATATGTAACGCTACTTTGCTTCTTCAGTACTTACCAACAGCAACGAAATGAGGAAACAAATTCTTTGTTCTCAGAGGACGGTCTGGTGATTCTCCACTATCTGTTGAATTGATATCCACCTTATCTTTGCTCCCACTTGACCCACTCACACTTCCCGATTTTCGCTTACGTGGGTATGCCTCCACAAATTTCCTGGTCGCCACTGCTTCGCTTTCGCGAACACCTCCCCCACCGTCGGCTGTATCCGTCTCTTTCCCTTTTGGCTGGCTGCAAACTACATGCTCGGTTATCTTTACAACCTCTTTCTCCCCATATCCGTCCGTCACACGAACAACAGCAAAGTCATCGATTACGAGGGTCATATGCTTCGGCATAGGTATCACATACAGCTTTAGCTCGTGTAGGTCAACACGCATTGCCAACAACAAGTCCATATCGTCGTCTGTTTTGATATGAGTTGGCACATGTTTGACTTTCCCATCTACATCTATCCATTCCGGCATTTCGTACGTCAGCTCAATGCTCTCTTTCGTTGGATCTATGTTAAGTTCTTTGTAGACCTTCGCCTACACACTCGCCAACCCTTCTTCCTCCCAGAGTTGAATGCCTTTGCTCACTCTGTCCTCCAGCAGGATAAAACGCCAAACACCGTCTTCACATTTGCTCCACCAACCTTGCTCAGCACGAACTAAATCTCGCATTATTTCCCAAAGATGCACCATCTTCTCCTTCACGTACCTGTATGACCACCATAAACATGTTGGCAAATCAATAACAATCTAAAAAATAACATAAAAACAAAAATTACACGTTGTTGTATAAATTATCTCACGTACCACGACTTCCACACGTTAATATATCGCAACTGTTTAGTGTTCTTGCCACGTTGTGGATCCACATTTTCGATATCCCATAACCAATGAGTATTTATATTACATGTAACCCTAGTTGCCGTGTTACTATTTCACTTTCCCGCCTAATTTTGGATATCCCATTTAAACTCGCCCAACCACACCATTAACTCGCTATCTTTTCCAAACCCATCAACTTCACGTCAATCCATTTTAATAAATTACACAGCCATCTACATGCACTCTCATCCACATACTCTTTTCTTTACCTCGTTTACGTAACACCATTAACTATTTCTATGGCTGCCTGTAATAAATTGTTACTTTCATTAATTCCTTCTCTCTGCCATTTACAGTTGCCTACGGCAACTACATAACACTGTACATTCCTTTTGTTCCCCACGCACACCATCACATAGCTTTTGGAACCGTCGAACTCCAACTCAGAATATTCGGTACTCTTTACCCATTCACCAAAATCATTTTTTCTCTCTGCTACTTTAATTTCGTCTCCGATTTTAGTTTTTCACCTAATTGACTCTATTAATTAAAAATAAATAAATCAAATAAATCCCACGGAATCAAAACAAGGGAATAGATCCGTAGGATCAGGAATTTCCTTTTTGGAAGCAATTTCCTTTTTTAATTACACCGACTCGAACGGTAACTCTATAAAAGTTTCACATCTCTTCTCTCTAATTACAATTTCCTTTTCTTCTCTCTCATTGTTACAATTTTTGTTTCTCTCTCGCTCATATATTCTTTTAGTGTAAATTCAGTTTCTTATAATTAAAGTTCGTATTGCAAATTACAAAGATGCAATCAAACGGAGAGTTCGTGAAATTTCTAGGCGAAGGTGCTTACGGTTCTGTTGATCTCGTGAAATACACACAAAGCGACGGTTCTTGGTTTCATGCCGCCGTCAAAGGCTCTTCCGTCAAGCA
>OVBI01000763.1:5372-54333 GCA_900406495.1 Sisymbrium altissimum
GGGGGGGGGGGGGGGGATTCCACACCGAAACTTAGATTAGTCTTTGTAAATTATGGAAAGCTGAATAAATTTGTCACTTAGCTAACCATGATTGAAATCAGATTAAAGTGATTCGAATCTTAGTCTCTCAACTAGAGAATGTTTCATATATATCATCATGAATTGGTTTCACAACTAATGTAGCTTTTGCTCTACATAGTTACAATCAAATTTCATCCAAAATTTTCATCCCGAATATATTTTCTAATAAATTCTAGTTAGTTTATCGAATGTGTATTAAGCCTAATTAAGCTGCTACCTACACCAAGATCATGCATGAGCATATTCTTTAGAATCTATTTATAGGTTGCTCTAGTATTCAAAACTCACAAATCATGTTTCAGGTAAACATTCCACTCCTTTACGTTTTTTTCCCATTGGGGTTAGAATACTACATTTTCAAGCATTTATGCAAATCTAAGATCAGAATAGTCTTTGAAATCAACATAGTTACAGTAACGAAAATTATGGGGAAGGTTACATAAGATTGGATATAATAAATCAAATAATCATTAGAAGAATAGCCAGATCGATCACTGGAACTTTTTTTTTCTAGTAAAAATAGCACAAGAGAAGAAATAAATAAAACATAAAAAAATAGTTTCTATAAAATAGAAGTACATCAACAGAAACGAGTTTGCTTGCGTTCGCATAAGACATACAAACAGCATGAGAACAAAATAATCTCATAGTGATAAAAGACTTATTCTCGAAGCCCTACATGGCTAAATCCTCTTTCCATATCTCACACTATCAAAAAAAAAAAAAGACAAAAATCCTTAAAAGCGACAAAACAAAAGAAACATATAACCTCTAGTACAATCTGCCTCAAAACACAAACCTTAGACACAACCCCAAGAAGAAGAAGAAGAAGAAGAAGAACCATTACATGACAATAAAGAAAACTGAGGAAGAAGGATCATCCGTTTTTTTTTTTTTTTTGGTTTTTGTTTGAACTCTTCTTGTGTTTTACCGCCTCGCCGGAGGCTGATACAGTTTCTTCTGTCCCTCATTGAAAGAAAAGAGAAGAAAAAAAAACAAAAATAGGAAAAAGAAAGCAGAAAAGAAGCCTACGAGGACCAATGAATTTAGAAAACCAAACCATGACAGAAAAATCTGTGGGATTTTCTGGTTAGCTCTAGCTGATGATATGATCAAGTTTCGTCCTCATGGGCTTTGTATGAAGGAGAAGATAATCTAAAAGATTCGCCAAAAGACACAGATCGTTCACCGTGATGGCTCGCCTACAATATCGTGTTAAAACAAAAACGATTGTACTAAGTAGCAATTCCTGCAACACAAGGCGAAGAAAGAAAGAAATAATTCAGAGAAGAAGAGGGATAAGAAACCAGTCATGCAATTGGGTTTCTTCATCACAAATTTCTTAGACTTCCCTGTGAGCAATGCATCAGGTTAAGCTAGTTTCCTAGCTCCACGAGCGCATATCTAAAGCACGGAAAGAAACTTTCTTCCCCGTAAACGATCGCTTTGTATGAAGGAGAAGATAACAGTACATATGCAAACTGGCTACTGATTTTAGGATTATGTATGCAAGCAAGTTTCTGTTTGTGAGGAAAAGCCAATTCGCTATTAGTTCAAGACCCTAAACCATGGTTCGCTTTATTCCAGAAAGAAGAAGAGGATCATCAAAATCTAAGCATAGATAGTGTGATTTGGAACCTATCCAGGCTTTGTATTAGGAAACGGTACATTCTTATTTTTTTATTCCTTACTCATCCTATTCTATTCCTTACTTTAAGCATAGAATCATGTGTTAAAGCAAATTACCTCTGTTTGATTGTCTTTTGTTCACACTGTAACTGCCAACATAACCTGGAGATGAACTTCTAGCTGAAACATCCGAAGAAGGACCTCCTCCTCCTCCAATCCCATAGCTAAAAGAAGCAGGCCCTTCTGTCTCAGGAGTTGGTGATCTCCATGTGGGATCACTATAGACTGCACCATTCCCGTAGAACTCTGCAAGTCCTGCTGCATCGTAACCCGTGTTGTTGGTTGCTGAGGCAGAAGAGAATGAAGATGATGGTGCTGCCTTGCTAGCCCCTATGTTCCTTGCTGCATATCCACCTGTTCCCAACCCAAAACCAGATTCACCGTTTCCTCCATAACCAAACTTCACACTCTCATTACTAACAGCATTGTTTCCTCCTCCAGGAGCACCCCAATTGACTCCGGAATTTCCAAATGGGCCGCTAAGCGTGTTGTTCCCACTTGTAGATCCTCCCAAGTATGTATTGGAATTTGAGTTTGTAGCATTGTTGTTATAGTTAAGACCGCCGTTGTTTCCCCATAGGTTCCGTGTAACCGAACTGAAGAAGGATGAGTTTCCTCCTCCATTGCCTCCTTCATAACCAACAGCAGGACCAAACCGGTTTGTGTTGCCAATGTAGTATGGGCTCATTCCTCGGCCATAGTCCACGTTTCCATTAAAATTTGTGCCTCCCGTGAACCCTGTGGGCAAGCCCTGCTCGAAGTTCACATTCATCCCATAGCCAGAGCCGAAATTAGCAAACCCGCTTCTTCCAGCACCAACCGGACTAAACCGACCATCCATCCTAAGTCCGTAGCCTCCAACCGCAGTGGGATTAAACCCTTGAGCATAACCGTTAAGAAGGTTATTGACCCTATTAACTCCGTAGCTGTAACCAGCACCAAGCGGGCTGCGAGTTGGACCTGGAGATAACTCCTTGGGAACAGCTCGCTTAACCTCGACCATTTTACCGTTGAGTTCATGGAATGTCTTGAGCAACACTTTCTCAACCGCCTCCTCGGAATCATAAGTTATGAATCCGAAACCTCTAGGCCTTTGTGTGTTGTGGTCGTACATAACGACCACATCGGTAGTTGTCCCAAATTGTTCAAAATACGTCTTGAAATCGCTCTCTGTGACCGAAGAAGGTAACCCTCCAACGAAAATCTTCCTTGTGCGACCTGGACCACCAGGTGATCCTTGGATGCTACTGGTGTTGCTTCTATTAACTATGTTCTGGTCATCTCTGGGAACAGCCTTCTTTGCTTCAACCTAAGGAAAAAAAAAAATAAGAAAAAATACTTACTTTTCCCCCAAAAACCCAATCAAAGAAGAAAGGAAACGTCAATTCAACACAAAAAAATGTAACTCTCTAATGGTAGGGAACAAAATGTGGTATCTCTCGAATAAAAGAAGCTTCGAAAACAAGTTACATTGTAGAGAATGAAAGCGGAGAAGAGTGAGAGGATGAAAGAAGCATACCAATCTGCCATCGATATTATGTTTCTCAGTGATAACAATCTCGGCAACAGCAGGATCAGCAAAGACGACAAAGCCGAAGCCACGGGCACGACCAGTGGTACGATCTTTCAAAATGACAGCTTCGATCACTTCTCCAAAGCTGCTGAAATACTCCTTGAGACGTTCCTCATTGGTGTCCCAAGATATCCCGCCGATGAAAAGCTTTCCATTGTCGGATTGCATTTTGCTCTGCACACAAGACATCATCATCGGTTTTGTTTTTGTTTTTTTCTCAGAAATCGAAATGACAAAGATCAAACACACAAAAGAACATCAACACACAGGTTTTGCTTTCATTAATTTTTGTTAAATTTTAATGTTGAATTGGTCTAAGTGCGGATGATGAATCAGATTTGATCGATTCTGAGGAATCTGATCACATCAAAATTCAGATTTCGTATCTGGGCAACGACCAAAAAGAGCAACTCGGGTGGGGGGGGGGATTCAATCTAGGAACAACAGATCCCTTCATCTACCGAATCAGGAATACAAAAATAACAGAATTAAGAGAATCTGCCCGAAGAGAGTTTGATCGAACCGGATATCAATCGAAATCTCAGATCAAAAGAATCAAAGAAGAAAACCAGAGGATGATATCGAAAACCCACCCCACCAATCAGATTAAAACCCAGATGCCGAATCTCGTCCTGAAAACACTAAGATCTGAGGATACGCACGATTTGAATACAGGGCATAATTTTAGAACCTGCCCCTCTCTCCTCTCTTTTTTTTTCCACACAGAAACGAGAGATTGCGAGAAGAAAAGAAACAAAAAAAAAAGGGAAAAGAAAGGAATACAAATTTATCTGTTTTTTGTTCAATCCGATTCAACCCGATTTAACTCAATTTCAATGGCGTCAATAAAAACATACTGACAACGCGCTCTTAGATAGAGAGAGAGAGAGAGAGAAAGAAGGAGAGTTGTAGAGATAGAAAGACAAAGGCTTTTCGGGTGCAAGAAGAAGATATGTTGTCTGTATATATACACTCACGCATTTTTTTATTACATAACATAACTAGGCAAGTTTTTTTCACAATACAAAGTGCGTATGTAATAAGGAAATGCGCAGTTTGGTTTTCCTCCCTTGAATTTATTACACGCAACTTTTTTACTTTTGTTTCCCAAATATCTTAAATAAAATCTACATTTATTTTTATTATAATTATGCCACTAAGTTTAAAACTAAACTAAAAAGACACGGTATTAAATAATCAATTGCAATTAATGATGTTTTATTATTATGTAATAATAGTTTGTTGGTTGTTTGGGTCATTTAAATTGGTTATTTGCGTTTGTATTAGTGTTTACGTTTTCATTTAAATGTGAATATGTTTTTTTGAATCTTTTTTCTGATCTTTGTTTTTAAATTTTTTTTTTACCGCGATCAGATCGACTTAACCTAATTATATATACTGATGCAAAAAATATAGTATGGGTTCGTCTTTCAGTTCATTTTTAGGAACGGTACTCTTACGAGCAAGAACAAGGATCGGACACTCTGATTTATAGGGGTGATCGAGTAAGCACTTCAACACAATGTATAACATTGTAGCTTTACGAAGTTTAAAAATTGAATATCCAAATTCAAAGACATTTTATGTATCCTAGTGGAAGGTCCGAAGAAGACTTGAATAAGGTTGTGAACATGTTCACCTTGGGGTCCAGGAAAGCCTAGGATATTTTGGGCTTAAGCCCACGTTTAAAGAAGAACTGAATACGACTATTTAAAACGTTTTTTTTTTTGAAAAAGGTCGGTTTTAGTGTTTCCGCTTTATGAAAAAGAAAACTCCCTCTAAAAAGGGTTTCCCTCCAAAATGTCAAATATTTCAAACCCTTATCTTTGACAAATCTTCTCCTACAATTTTCTTCCTTGTTCAACCACTGCGCGTCTCTGCTATATATTCCATCGACAAGATATTCATCTTCGCCACCACAAGCAAGTTTAGCCTTTCTCATCTCCCCCACTCACGATCTTCTCTCATAAAGTCTCTGCCATGGCGACCCTCACAGCTTCGTTTTTGCTCAGAGCCCACGACAGTGACATCTCTAAAGACGTAGTCGCCGATGAGGAACGTCGCGGCTCCGGTGCTATTCATGTTATCACGGGTCCTATGTTTTCTGGGAAATCTACCTCTCTCCTCCGCCGAATCAAGTCTGAGATCAGCGTCGGAAGGTACAATATTATTACCATCTCCATGGATTTCAACTGTCAGATCTTTGATCTGCCCGACCCGGATTTGGGTTAGGATATGCAGATAAGCTTCGAATTTCATGATTGAGTGATCTAATTTCGTTAATTTTGTTGGTTATGTAGAAGTGTCGCTATGCTGAAATCGAGTAAGGATACGAGATACGCCAAAGATTCGGTGGTGACACATGATGGAATTGGATTCCCTTGTTGGGCTCTTCCAGATCTTATGTCATTCCCTGAGAGATTCGGACAAGATGCTTATGACAAGGTACAATCTTTGGGTCTTTTTTTTTTCTGGGTAATCTTGGGTCTTAAAGTCGTGTTTCCTATAAAAATGATTGGCAGCTTGATGTGATTGGTATTGACGAGGCTCAGTTCTTTGGAGATCTTTATGAGTTTTGCTGCAAAGTCGCTGATGATGATGGCAAAACTGTGATTGTTGCTGGCCTCGATGGTGACTATTTAAGGTGCTCGACTCTATTTCTTCAAAAGCTGTGGATTTGACACTTTTACTTCAAATCTTTAACATTTTTTTCGTCGGCTGTAACTTGAATGTGACCCTTTCCTGGAAAAATGCAGAAGGAGCTTTGGTGCGGTTCTTGATATTATACCAATAGCTGATTCTGTGACAAAGCTAACTGCGAGGTGTGAGGTTTGTGGACAGAAAGGTTTCTTCACTTTGAGAAAGACTTGTGACACCAGAACCGAGCTCATCGGTGGAGCCGATGTCTATATGCCCGTTTGTCGCAAGCATTACATCAATAATCAAATTGTCATCAAAGCTTCTAAGAAAGTGTTGGATTCTGACAAGGCAAGAGCTGAATCCTGTGTGGAGAAAGTTGCTGCTATGGTCTAACTATAAATTGCTATGGAACCAGTAACATATATAATAGTGATATTCTGTTTTTCTTTATGCTTTCGTTTTACTTGTCTGGATTTGTTATCCTCATTGTTGTCTTGGAAAAACACTTGTGATGTGATGTTTCTTGTATATAAATATATGTTTGATGATTTCTCTATAGCTTTTGATTCATGTTTGTTTCAAGCATTCTACTGGCTTCTCTCGTCGATTTTTATACTTACACAACTTTAGTACCCAAAGCATTCTATCACTCTATCAGCATAGCCTGCTACATAAAACCTGAATGACTCAAGACCACTCTTCAAATAGCTTCGGAACAAGGCCATAGATGCAAATGGAAATGCGTGTTACAGTCGGACCTGTCTCCTGACTTTAGTGTTACACAAATATGAATGCATAATTAACATCAAGCAACTCCACACGAATGCATTAACATCAAGCAACTCCACACTCTGTGGGGAATGCAAATAACTTCAACATCAAAAGCCGAAGAGAGAAAAAATCTAGAGGATGACCCCTACAAGAACCTTGAATTACACACAAATGGGTACTGATATTAAGAGAGTAAATCCCAACATTTACATAAGGATATCGTAATGATGTTGTAATATTGAAGTGCGGTAAGCGATGAATAGCCTGGGAGCATTAAAAGGAGCTACTGAAGGAAAACGAGAAGCAGTGGAAAATCAAAATTACAAATGCAAAGGTAGATAGTATTCCATTTGAAAAGAGTCGACAGCACGTAGCACAAGCTTATTTAGTACAACAAGTATCTTTGTTGCCTCTATGAGCACCAAAGTATCAAACATCATATAAGTTATAACATTCGCAAATCAAGGCGACCTTGAACCTGGCGTGGTCCTATCTTTGCCGAATCTAGATACACTTCTTACACTCTTAGGGGTGACAGCACCAGGACTCGCTCCACGGTAACTTGCACGAAGGCTCTCATCAACAGTAGAAGATGATTTCGCTATTGCCCGTCTAAAAAACTTCTGAGCAGCGGGTGAAAGTGTCCTAACATTTGGACTTGCACTTCCACTTCGATGAGGAGATGGCAACGGAGGTTTCTTAAACATACTGTTTGATCTCTCTCTCAGTTTTCGCGACGCGTCCCTTGACAAAGAATGTGCCCTTACGTCTCTAGCAGGTGCAGATGGAATGTTGTAGTGCGGTCCATCAGCACTACCACCAATATCGATAGGTGTATCCTCGGGATCTAATCGCATCGGTGTCCCTTCGATCTCACCCCAAGTTATAAAAGGTGATTCATCAAGACCAGGTGCAGGGGATGGCGTTCTAACAAAACTATACCCGTTGTCTGCCATCTTTTCTGATTCCACATAGAAAGGATTCGGGGTTTTCCTAAGATCATCCAGATCATACCTCTTAGTTTTGTCTCTGTCCCTACCCGAGATATGCATCGGGGAAGAACCTGCGATTGGAGTGTAGAGAACCTCGAGTGAACCATCTTCTCTCGGCCTAGAATCCATCGTCTTCCCTTGAAAACGAGTGTTGCCTTTAGCTATCTCCTTGGTCAATCCACGTAACCTCACAGCCCTTTCCTCTTCAGTCAATGGCGCCTCACCTCGATCAGCTGGATGGTACATGAGAAGATTCTTGGGTGTATACTTCCATCCTTGTAAAGTGCTCGGTGGCTGATAAGATGTACCATACCCATCAGTAATCCTGTCTCTCTTGGCATCTTCAATCAGATTACCATCCTCCTTTTCACCACCAAGGAGATACCCATACTTCTCCTTCTTCTTCCTATTTACCTTTTCAAGGATCTTGGAAAAGCTATCGTTATCCTCACTCGTGTATCTCCTAAAGAACTCATCTAAGGACATATTCACATCTACACCGTCATCATCAGCACCTGCTTCACCGCCAGGCAATTCTCTACCAGAGACTCCAGGGGTTCTAGGGGTTTTACCATCAAACTCATCTAAAGGAGTGAAATTTCTGAGAAAAGTAGATCCAGGGGTTTGAGTTTTACCCTCCGTGTCCCCAAGATGATGATGACTCGCCTTCTTCCCACGCCTCTCGATAATCTTCAGCTGGGCATCTCGGATTTGAATCGGGTCACGGGTTTTCACCGCCTGGATCCAGTCGAGCCGGTCCTTGAGCTTCGTTATATCCGGAAAGTAATCGCGCTCGATGATCTTCTCGATCGCTTCAACATAATCGTCCTCGTCCAGGACTCGCATCCGCTTTCTAGGGTTCCGAGGTGTGATCTCCGAGGAGGAGCTCCGAGGCGTCGACCGGATACCATCATCAGATCGAGAAGACGGTGTCGGAGAAGATATCTGCCGTGGAGAGTGGCCAGGGGATAGAAACATCTCGAATCAGAAACAAGGAGTATACGGAAACTAAGGTTTCGAATTTCGGATCCGGCGAATTTGTTCGGGAATTCGGACACTAGGGTTTGTTTCTGGGTTAGACAGGAAAACCCAATTATGAATGAATGCTTCGGCGAGGTTTCCTTTTATCAATTCGTTTATACGCGTTTTAGCTTCCAAAATAGTTTACACTGTTTCCCCAACTATTCCGATTTCGTCAACTTTTGACCCCGTAAGTAAGCAAACTCGTATTTACAACCACTTGATTAGGATCTTATTGCAAATAATTATTACGTAATTGCAATATTTCTTGTTTTAAGCACTAAAGATTTAAACTGGACCTTTTACACCCTACAGTATACTTAACTAGTCAACAGTTTGAAGAAAGCACGTAAATTAGTCTTATCATATATAAAAGATCCTTAAAATCGTCTTTCTATTTCCTCTTCTACAAGACTTAATAGATAATTAAACTGTCATAAGTTCCTCAATTTACACTTTTAGTTAAAGGCTAGACTCATCAAGGACAGTTCCAAATTCAAAACATCTGTACCAAAACTATGTAACATTATCCCATACAAGTGAAACTCCATAAGGTCTCATATTAGGTCACATGAATAAATATCTAACATAGTGAAGCACATGGAACTCCATTTGAGAATCTCTATCCGAGTGAACTCATAAGATTTTTGGCAACACTATGAGAAGGCCTTGCAGGAGATTTTGGCCTCAACACAGAACACAGCCCTTTTCCAAAACTTAATTCTACACTTGAATACAGCACAGCGACCACGAGGCTTCTTCACACACAAATCCAACTTTAATTGATTCGAAGCTGAACATGAATACAAACAAAGACGACAATACAAAACATTCTAAGGATTGGATCTGAAAGGATTTCGCTGGTTTGATCTTGGATCTACTCTTGGTGACGGCGCATTGTATCCATGAAGCATTTCTCTGATCTTTGAGTACATCACTGACTGGGACGCCTCACCACCATTTCCACCACTTTCCTGCTCTTTTATCTTTTCAAAGAGATACTCTTTCTCCGCCTCTGCCTCGCTCAGCCTCAGTTTCAGGTAGTTACTAGCGTACTCCTCCTCCGTCTTCTCCTTTTTCGCTTTCACAATCCTCTCCAACCTCTCTGCTTCCAGTTTCGCCTCGTTGGCTTTCAACTGAAACATCTCTGCCTCGGCTTGTTTCAGCCTAACTATCCTCTCTACCTCTTCTATCTGTTGTTTCTTCTTCTGCCTCTCCATCTTCAATTCCGCCACTTCCTTTGCTTTCTCCTCCATCTCTCTCTCGCATTCCTCAAGCCCCAACCGCGCTTTCTTATACATCCTCGTCTTTTCCTCACCCACTATCTCCATTTTCCTCAGTGTTTCCTTTACAACTTCAGCAATTCGGTTGCATGCATCTTGAGGTGCTATCATTCCCCCACCTTCTCCGTTTTCAAGGCTCTTTGGAGAGTCCAATTCAATTTCTTCACACACGAAACATCAACATAGTTAAGACGCAAAAACTTAAGTAGAGCAACCTTTATAATAATTATATATATATAACAATGGCGAGCGCGCTTTACCTTGGAAAAACATCAGTATCAATTTGGCAGCAGTTGCTTCTGTCAAGCCACCTTTAATCTTGTCAATAAGTTCCTCACACTTCCAGAATAGTTTCCTGCCTTTTGTATCTTCGCTTCCACGGAAAATCCTACTGACGAAGTCGAGTTCCTTCATCAAAGACTCCCTATCCCAGTTTGGTGCACAGTGCTGAAACACATCTTTAACCCAACCCAGCAGTTCAGAAGTATGGTTGCACGCTCGACACTTGAACAGCATTTCTCCCATCCCAGATACACTCTTGGCAGATATTCCCATGGAGATCTCTCCCTCCCTAATCGCACAATCCGTATGAGTCCAATGAGAACACACATCGCAGCCAATCCAGCGGCATGTGTTGACTGCAAAGTCGAACTTGCTACAGATCACACACATGCAAAGGTTGCAGAAGCCTTTCCTATTAGCACAAATCTCGCAGGGACAATCATCAGCCGGGAGTTCGTTTTGGCAAGCTATGTTTCGGCATCTCTTGTACAAGAAGATCTCAATGAGAGATGTCTGAGACAGATTGATGTTTGGGTGCAAGAATGCTTGGATCCCAGTTTTTATAACCACAAGGATTTCAAGCTGCACTCGGTGGGCCCTGACAAGTGACTTTGAAGTTAAATCCGACCGCGTCTGGACAAACTTCTGCAGAAACATAAACTCATCAATGGGCTGCACACCATTTCCCTCAAGGATAGCCTTAAGCCCGTTCTTTAACTCGTCGAGATATTCTTCCGGCAATCGCAGCATTCTCTCAGAGACTGTGTCCACTCTCTCTCTAGCTATGTCCCGAAGTGACACCTTGTCGGTAATGGAAACATGGCGGATGACAGGTTGGTCATGAGAATCAGGCCCTGACTTTCCGCTTTCTGTCTTCTTTCCCATGATAGACTTTGAGGTTGGCCAAGTTTCTTGAGAGCTGGCACTTTCAGCAGGAGATTCACGCACAATGCCAGAATTAGAGCGTGACATGTGGGGATCCGAAGATACAAGCGAGAGAACAGTTTGTAGTTGCTGACGCGGAGGTAGCATCTGGTGAGGGAGATTGGATCCAGATGATGTGCCCATCAATTTAGTGCTGCAGACACCGAAATAACGTCAATGCCAAATTCATATTTGACCAGAAAAAGTAAAAGCAAAGGAGAAACCTTACACACACACACACACAAAAACAGTGAAAGAAGAAGGAACAGGTACATGTGAAATCAGACAATCTAAACGGCGCATTTTGAGACCTTACAATGGTGAAATGTAATTTGCAGTGATCATAATATTTGTAAGAAAGTACGATTTGCTAAGCAAATTTACGTTCCGAGCATAAAAACTTGAGTACTCATCCAGAAAAATAAAACCCTAATTATGTTTCATAATCCCTAAAAACACACCGACAGAAATTGACTAGGACAGACAAAACTATATCCTACGTTCCATTGGAGCTGAGATGAGTGAGATCAATCACTAGTGGAAGCTCAAAACACACAAACACAGGACAGACTAAGACAAATCAGGCGATAGAGGGAAAGTTCATTGACTCTGTTAGCGTCGTTGATAGAACGCTAGGAAAGTCAAACACGAATCTTCAAATAGGAGATTCTTGCTAAAGTACCTCCTACCGATAAAAAAAAGTTACACATTCATCAACTGTATTAACCCTCAAAACTACGCAAACCAAACCGATCTAGAAAGTTATCGACTCTCTCTATCTATCACCGACGACCAGCCTCCAACTTCCATCCATATACCTTTTTTGCTATATTCTCCTCCGGACAACAGAAAAGCGCCAAACAAAAACAGATACGAGAAAATCTTCCCGAAGGAACACCGGAAGAATCTAAGGACTCACCGGAGAGATGATGACTCGAGAACGAAAGAAGAAGAAGAAAATCGAAGGGAAAGCTAGAGAGATTAAATGGAAACTTCTTAGTATATTTGTTTATTTTTATTTTCGTCTACTGAACCAGAAAAACAAAAACAAAACTCAATACAGCTGCCGGTTCTGAATGACTAGCGATTCACCTGACCAGCCGGTAACCGTCGACTTTTGTTGACTTTTTGAACGTTTGCGTTGGGTCTATTCTATCCAAACCAAAGTCTTAAAAAGTTAAAAAAACAACGCTCCTCTATTTTATATACAATCACCTATAGTGCCAAATAGTTTTAATTTCGTGCAGTAAAACCTCAAAACCTTTCCATCAACCAGAAATGATTTGTCCTTTCGAAATTCGAATCGAGGAGTTACCGTTAATTAGATTATACCGAGGAACAAATCGAACTTAACAGCAAGCTGCTTAACATTCTCAATCTGTCCAACATAGCTAGACAATATTATTGGCTCATTGCTCACTGATGCTAAATTCAAAATTCTGGAGTTCTACTTATGCTGTTACTAAACCAAGACGAATATGTTATGAGAAATTCAGAATCATAGCAGAACATGGATATCAGACTTCTGTTCATTTCTGCCCATCCACTTCCACTGGTTCAACCACTTCAGCTTCCAACAGTTCTGCATTGTGAGTGTGTGCCATATGCTGCTGCGGCTGAGCCTCAGCGCTTGACCATTTCCCGGAAAGAGCAATACCCATCATCTCATATATCTTCCCACCGAGCTCTGCTGGATTCTCGGGCTGTACGTTTTCAGAAGAAGAAAACAAATCAACCAAGGTATTTACTAATATTCTCACACTTCATTTCAAAGGAAAAAAAAAAGGAAAGAATGTGTTAATATGGACTTCAAGCAGAAGCTTACCGTGAATCCACTAGAAACTAGTGCTGCATCATACATAAGATCTATGGCTCTCATCGCATCTTCATCATTTGGGTTACTCTTGTAAGCAGCCTGTGGATTAAAGAGAACAACTAAGTCAATATTATAGAAGCGGCTCATAGATCTATTTTGATAGCCAAGACCAAGTGATGATTGATTGGTGACTTCACATTTATGTTCTTGATAATCGAGTGCTCAGGATTGATCTCAAACACTCTTCTCCCTTTCATGAACTCGAGGCTAGTTGTGTCACCAGCTGATTGTGCCTTCATTAGCCTGTCCAGATAACATATTCACTGTTAGTTTCACCAGGAAAAATAGGGGGCAAAACAAGTTTTTACTTAGAAAAAAAAGGTTAGACCTTACCTCTCCATATTGGCTGACCAACCAAATTTACCAGATACAAGAACACAGGGCGATGAACTAAGACGGCTCGAAATTTGAACACTGGCAACCTTATCGCCCAATCGTTTCTTTATCCAATCACAAGTCTGCCCAAACTCCTTTTTCACAGCTGCATCTTTCTCCTCGTTCTTGTCACCTGTCAATACAAGATCACAGCCAGAAAGTGTTATTACGCGACGAAGTGGGATTACCTAACATCTTAAATCAAGGTAATTACATCGAAACACTTGCCTAGGTCCAAGTCTTCCTTGCTGATGTCGATAAAGTCCTTATCCTTGTAAGATTTTAAGCTCTGTATGGCAACTTCATCAATGGGTTCTACCAGATATAGTACCTATAATCACGCAACACACAAATTCAATCACCTCAGAAATCACCTCGGAATTAATATGAATATTTGCAAGGAAGTACGAAAGTGTTACCTCAAGTTCCTTCTCCAGAAGCTTCTCGAGGAAAGGTGCATTTTTAGCACTTGTAATGCTGTCGGAAGCGATGTAATATATAGCTTTTTGTTCAGCTTTCATATTCTCGACGTATTCATCCAAACTGATCATGTCGTTTTCACTCTGTGAGGAGAAAAATCGAAGCAGTGGAGCTAGACGCTTATGGTTCTCGCGGTCCTCGATGCACCCCAGTTTTAGATGTTTGCCAAAATTATCCCAAAACTTTTCATAGTCCTGTGAAAGCAATCAATGTAACAGTGTGATTATCATCCGTCAGGGAAATCATCACCAGAACATAGCAGTAATTTGTAACGGGACAAAAAAAAAGATAAAATGTAATCAGAAGGGATCAGGAATTCTGAAGCATACTTCTCTATTTTCACTCAAGGAAATTCCCAAAATCATATCAAAAGCTTTCTTCACCAGACGTTTCTTCATGATCCGCACCTTCGAGACACAATACAGAAACGTAAGTCTAACCAGACATGACACACACACCAAAACAAAACAGACGTTATGTTGAAGAATTTGCATTAAAAATGGAGATTAGCACTTACAATGCGACTTTCTTGAAGAATCTCTCGGGACACGTTAAGTGGGAGATCGTGTGAGTCCACAACACCCTTAATAAAGCTCAAGTACCGAGGAAACTGTTCACAAAGCATCAAACACCACAAAAAGGGATATCAATACAAAATAGAAAGACAGGTATCTTGAAAGACCACAGCAAGAGTAACTTCTCTCACCAGCTCCCCGTCAAAATCGTCTGAAATGAAAACTCGTTTTACATAGAGCCTTATGTTCTTTGTCTTTTGATTAACCACGTCATCCTTCCCCATTGGTGAGACAGGTGGCACGTAAAGGATGGACCTAAACTCGACCTCACCCTACATTAAGAGCAATATCAGTAAGAGAATCTAAGAACAATATGTCATTAGTGGATCAATGTGGTCTCACCACTTTTCAACAGACAAAACATTATCTGCTTCGGTTGTTTAATGAAGATATACTACTTAACAGATGTTTTCCCTCGAACGTACCTCTGTAGTGAAGTGGGATGATGCCAATGGGTCCAAATACTCGTTGAAAGTTTTTCTGTAAAACTCATTGTACTCCTCTGTCGTCACCTCCTTAGAGTTCCGGAGCTGCAATAAATAGAAACAAACTTTTGAATTGATTCCATATTTTGTTGATTCTGGGTGCACAGACACTACATCAAGTAGCCCTTACCCAAATTGGCTGCGTCTCATTAGTAAGCTCCCAGTCCCAGTATCTTTCAACAACCTTCTTGGTCTTCTTTTTTCTCTGTTTAAGTTAAAAAAAAAAGGTCAGGAGATTCAAGCCAACTATCCTTGCACATCTAGCTAATCTCTGATTCTGATCAAGATAGTTTCACTGATACCGATCAAGATAATTCTCAGAACAGGTAAAGAGAAGCAAGTATACCTCAGTTTGGTCATCTTGGTCATCTTTCTTTGACTCAGCTGGATCATCCTCAACCTCAACCTATATAAGAGAGAGCCAAACATACAAAGCCGGCCAATGAGATGTCTTCTTCGGACACGAAACTATATATAGCATTTTTTTCCTTGTAGACAGAACACCTCGGGCATATAGGCCATGTTTAAGTTCAAATACATGCCATCATGTTGATCATACCTCTTTTGTGTATCCTTTTTCCTGCCACGTGTATATAGGGAACGAAACAAACTGAGAGTAGTTTTTCACGAGCTTCTGAATCCTCTCTGGATCTGCAAATCCTTTGTCATCCCGCTACATTAGGCACCACGAGAAGAAAAAATGAGAGTTTAGGATGTAAGGTTTTATGACAGAAGAACAAAGACTAGTTGAGATACAAAAGAAATACCAAAGCATAACGAACCTTAAGATGCAAAGTAATACGTGTTCCTCTAGGAATGATTAATTGAGGATCAGTCTCTTCCTTAATGGTGTAACTGCTTGAATCTGCTTCACCTTCCCATATATATTGCTTATCAGACTTTGGGCTTTTCGTTGACACAATGACCTTCAAAATATAGATACGTGACACATTATTCAGTTGGTGGAGAGGTGAGCATATCAATGTTCAGAGTACACCGAGATCACAACAAAAGAACTTACCCGATCTGCAACCAAGAATGCTGAATAGAACCCCACACCGAATTGACCAATTAAATTGTTGTCACCACCTGCATCCTTGTTATCCTGAAATTATTACACCGATGCTTAGTTAATTTAGTGATTCGCTGTAAGAAGATTTTCGGAAATCGTAGAATCAGATAAATGAGTAGAACCCTTAAAGCTTTCAGGAACTTGGCAGTTCCACTTTGCGCAATAGTCCCAAGGCAGTCAACTAATTCTTGTCGTGTCATACCGATACCTGAATCACTGACAAAGTGAAAACCACAAATAACATTGTTAATTCTCTACTCACCATTGCTCAAAACGAAATTTATACGACTATAATGACTTACGTGAGAGTTATTACTCCATTCTCCTTGTCTGCATAGATGCGTATATCAAGATCAGCAGCATCCTTTGAAAGCTCAGGGTTCGTAACGCTCAAATAACGCAATTTATCCAATGCGTCACTAGCATTGCTGTTGAAAAACAAATAGATGAAGATTGTTATAAACGAACAGAAGAACTCAATTGCCAAATCACAGAGTATAAAGTCAGGACAGAAAAAACCTGATAAGCTCTCGAAGAAACACCTCCTTGTTGCTGTACAAACTGTTAACGATGAGGTCCATGAGGCGACTAACCTACCAAACATAGAGCAACACACAGAGTTGATTAGAAACATCAAGTCAACTAAACAAACCAAAAATTATAACCTGCCGTTTATAAATTGTATCAAACATGAGTAACACACAGAAATGATTAAAAAATAATAATAATAACAAAACAAAAACTGAACGTACTTCAGCTTGATATTCAAATTTCTCAGCCGGTGGAGGAGCCTGAGAAGCAGAGTCTGACGCTGCTGCACTGGATTCGCTCCGGCATCCCATAAACCAATTGGTTTTCATGTTCAAATGAGCCAAGGGCTCACTTCTCCTACATTTCACATTGGTTCTCATGTTCAAATGAGCCAAATGAGCCAAGGACTCACATTCCTTACATTTCCCATTGGTGAAGGATGAGTACCATCTCGATTCACTGTCACCTCTCTTCGCATCCTAACACAGGAAAAAAAGAGAGTCAGTGTGAGTAATCTAGAAGTGACATTCCATATCCGGTTTTTGGTAACTATTTGATCATACGAAAGCCAGTTAGCTATTCAAACCGAAATTCAGATTCATAAAGTAACGATCTTTACATCTACCCATCAGAAAGGAAAACCAGAGCGAGGAGTAAATGAGGTTGATACCGTGGTAGATGGGGAAGAGCGGGAGATCGAAGTCGCGGCGGCAGCGACGCGGAAGCTTCTGTCGCCGGAGCGTAATAAGGTAGAGACGGAACGCTTTGAGAGCCTGAGCATAGTCGCAGCTTCTAGAAAACGATGGAAGATTTTTTTTTGTGAGTTGTGGTCGCACTGAGCAAAGAGGAAACGACTTACGGACAAAAAGGTTTTAGTAGGGTTTTTTCGCCAAAGGCGAAGCTTCTGGATGTGAAGGGTAGTTACGGTTTATGGATAATTTCGTCATTTTCGTATAAATTACATTTTTTAACCAATCGACTTTGAGACATCGAATCCGGTCCGGTCCGACTGTGTGAGCCGGGGTTGCGTTTTCAACAAGCCCAACGTACTTTAGACTGGATATATTGGGTGATCCCATTTCCCTTCAGTTTAACGAATTGATCCACGATTACAGTTTTAGTTTCTTCAATTAATGATCTAAATTTTATTCTTTCAATTTTATTTATAGATTCTTTTGCGTTTTCTGTTAATCCGACACACATATAAAAACATCACACTATTATTGGATAGGATCATGAAATGTGTTAAGAGTATAAGATATCCGACCAAAAATGTGATCTGTCCAGCTGCGATGACATATAACATCAGTTGATTAGACACTATGATCACGACTTCAGTCAAAATTGACGCGAGGCCAAGTATGAGCAAGCTCATTTTACCACCAAACATGTGGATAGAGAAACCATATATATAATTAATTTGATATATTAGCATTGCATATGTGGTGACGTGCGTATGACATGTATGATTCTTGAGTGTATTTCTTTCGGACTAACTTTGCCGTATGTATACCTAAAGTTTAAGACAAAATTATGAAACACCAATTCTTAACTTGATAACCAATTAATTGTGTGAATAAAAAGAAACTCACATGAGGCTAAAGTCGAATTCCACGTTTGAAGATGTCTTCCATTCGTATGCGGGTATCGTCCATCTGCGATCCAAGTCTTGTTTTTCTTTGTTATATATGCAGATGAAAGCTATAGGAAATTGACGGTGCATTAAAATATACGTATATTGTCGTTTATGTAGAACATTGTGTTATAGACTGTTTGTAATCTTGTATAAGGGTACGATTTAAGACGAATGCTAATATTATAGTAGCCAAAATATTTATAAGGATTGCATAGTATTTTGCCTCTCAAGAAAATAATGCATATGAGTTAAAAAGGACAAAAGGGAGGGATTTTACATCTGTTTAATATTTACCAGAGAGAATTTGACGACAATGACGCAAACGGTGAGGGTGACGAAACGATAGTATGTGAGGAAAAAAGCCGGAGACAAATAATTCCTGTCAGTCAGATATCAATGTTGGTACCTTGGTCGCTAGCTTGAGATTTTTAAAGATGATACGCATCTCATATACTTAATATTTGTGTGTATACATTTATAAGAATGAGGAAAAAAGGAAAATTTTGGATTATACTTGGAGTTTATAAAACTTTTTAACGACCCGAGTGTACATTCTGTAAATCATGTGTAATTTTTACTGTCAGTTGATGGAGACTAGTAGTATCATTCAAACTACTAGGCTCAAATTTACGAAATTTGTAACCATCGAAGTTGGATTTCTGCATTTTTTCCCATGAAATGTGTGGTTTCTCGTTACTGTCCAATAGTATGTCACGTCTGTGAAGATAACGCGGACTCGATGAAGAGGATATTTATTAAAAGTGCTAATCTCCAAACAAGAAACATGAAATGAGCTATCTGCCAAAGTCTGGTCTCAGTGATATTTCTCGGAAAATTTGAACCAAGTAAATGTTTCAAGTACTATTTTGTTGACTCTATTTCTGAGAATATTAATCCACAGATAACTCAGTTGAATATATAACAATAATTTTTGTGTCTAACTTTGTAAGCTACATATAATTGCATTAGTGTCAAAATCATTGGAAACATGTTAGAGCACATATTGTTACAGTTAAATCTCTCTCTCTTCAAGGGTTTCCACATGTATATAATCGAAAAACTACTTCGGATTAGTATACTATTATCTGTCACATAATATATTGCACAAGCCATAATAAAACATCTGAGAGCAAACTTTGTATACACCAAAGTACAAAAAAACCATAATTTTCCCCCCCCTTGCAAGATTGTACCAAGCCGAACAACATTTTGGCTTGAGTTTGTTTGTTCCTAGTGCATGTGGCTTTTATCTCCACAGACAAACCCAAACCAGAAAAAGAAGAAAAAGAAAGAAGAGAAGAGAGACAAGTACGTACATAAACATCCAAAGTATAATGTCAAGACTCAAGCTTTAGAGATACAACACGAGACTGTCGGTTGCGCTTAGCCGCCTTAACAAAGACTACTGAGAGACAAGAAGGTGCCCACCATGGCCGCCGAACTCTCTGCTCACCTTTCAAGCAAGCCACTGTCAACGAAAACACATTTCTTACCCTTTAGTCAAAAGTTTGGCAAGAAACTTTTAAGGTGAGGATAGAGAAAGAGGGAGAGAGAACCTTTAATCCTTCTGAGTTCTTTACAGAGGGTGATGAAGTCTCCCCATTTCATGTGATGCCTCCTTATGAAGTGAAGGATCTGTTCGGTTGTAAAGACAGACATGCTTTCTAGATACTCTCCATTGACACCATTTTCTTTGAAAATCTGGCGGTAGCTCCCAAGGTTTATCTCCTCAAGCCAAGATCCAACGTCCTGTAAAAGAAAATCAAGAGATCTCTTAATCGGAGGGCATAAAGAAGAAACGAACAGACTAAACAAATCCATAGTAGTAGCATGTGAATGAACAGAAGCCATTTAAGAACCAAAACCTCCAAACTTGTCCATACAAGTGTGACCAAGACTATATCTCTCTCTCAGGAAACAAGTTAAAAAACATGTTTCAATCAGGCAAAAAGGATTATTTTCAGTAATCATCACCCAGCATTCACCGTTTGCGATCAAAGAAGAAAGTGACGCATGCGAACATCACTGAACACACCAGTGATGCAGTTAAGGCAAAACCATTTCCGAGTACATTGTACATGAACAAACACAAATCCGACGGAAACAAGTAATAATCTACACTCATTGACCACTAGTTGGGACTCAAGTTCGCTCGGTACAGTAATTTGGAGATTGCGAGATGTAATTGCAATCAATGGTTAAACCAGTGAGGTAATTTAGATTTGTTCTATCAATAAACCACCAGAGGCAACAAAAAACAAAAGTAACAAAGATGTTCTTGTTAAGAATCATCAATCCAGAGTAAATGGATCGAAGAACAAATACCTGAAAGAGATGATAAAGGAGTGAGAAAGCAAATCAACCCAAAGGAAAGGGTTAATTCAGATTAAAAATTAATGCTTTGGGGGGGTGGAATTAATAACACTGAGATTTCTGCAACACACAAGACAATCTAACCAACTCCTCAAATCCAAAAGAAACAAGCGCGAATTGAATTGAAGAGCAGGAGGGGTGATTGATTGAATGATGATATACCTCAACAGTCCAGATGAAGAAATCAAGGGGTTCGGGGGGATGTTCTCTGCTCATGGTCGTCTCCTCTGCACAAAAGTCCCAATACAATTCCCCCTCTATCATTTTACTTCGCCAAACATCAAATCCAAGAGTTCGCCAATCTGATTAGAGAGAAAGAGAGAAACAGAGTACAATACCTACCCAAAGAGACAGCTGTAAGATCCGAAATTTAAGCTTTGATTTTAGTGACTTTCTCGGGGGAAAACACCCAACTTTGCACTGCCGAAATGCGTGATCTTTAGGGTTTGAAGAGAGAGAGAGAGAGAGAAGAAGAAGAAGAAGAAGAAGGAAGAAGAGAGATGAGAGGTCGGGGGGACAAATGGGTCCATTAAGTGAAACTGTGCTTTTCTCTCTCTCTCTCTCTCTTTTCTCCACGCGCCTCTCCCTCCACGACGCGCCGCCGTCTCTCCGTACCACGACTTCTTTTTCTTTTTTCCAATTTAAATGGCAATTTGTTGACGTCTTATTAGCGGAAATGACAAAAGGTACCGGTAAATACTTTGAACGTGATGATTTCATTTAACAACAACTTAAATTATTTGGCCATAAAGTTTATGCCATTATCTCATTAACTACATGTCAACAAAACAAAAATCAAATGTCTATATCACATGGATTTAAAATATTTTCTAATAGTTTTTTTTTTATATATATATTTACTTCAAAATTTTGTTTTCTTAATTTCAATCATCTCTATTGTTTTAATTATTTTGATACCTACTACCAATCATTTACATCTCCATCGTTAGTGAGCGGATGTAATTGCTAATACTGAATGTATGCTAATGTTTAGTGTATACTATAACTTCTTTTATCGATATACATGTTGTGTGTAACTATTGTTTTTTTTGTGTGTGTTTGTCAACAACTAATTAACTATGTCTTAAACAAACAAAAAGTCGAGAGCTGCCTGCATAGGTAATAAAGTGGCAAGGGACACTGTGTGTGCTTGCCTCTCAGGTATAAAAAGTACCACTCTTTTTCATAGAATGGAACAAAAACTCAACTAGTGGACATTAAGATTTTATAAATTAAAATAAATCATCAGCTTTTCCCAATCAATTTATCGTTACCTTTTTCTTTTCCATCCGATTTGCAAATTACTTTAATATATTTGGAGGATTTGGGAGATTAGAGAAAACAGTTGAATGTTTTAGAGTCATAACCAAACCCAAAGCTGAGATACACGTGATCATCATTGGTCTCACACAATACTTATATTTAATTTGACCTTTGGGTTCAATCATGGACCACAAATCTTCTCTTCTTTCAAAGTCCACTAAAACTTTTGCTGAGCTCATCTCAATTCTCGTTTCTCCTCCCAAAATATCACAATCCTCACGTAACTTGTTATGTTTTTCACTTTAAACAAAGATCCATAAACAATGGAGTCAAAAGAAAGCCCATAGCCGCATTAACAAGGAACCGCCCTTTTGCTTTTTTAGAGGAATATAGTTTTGCTATGATCGCAAAATACAGTCTTCAACACACCTTTTCTAAACACAAAGCATGGAACATAAGAACCACAGGGAAAATGTTTTGATTAGCTAATCTGTTATGACTTCTGAGACACATTTTGTTTCCTTTGGAGTTTGCAAACGATAAATACAACAAATAAGATTGATTCCAAAAATTGATCGTTGCAAACGTATCTTGATTCTTTGATTCCCCGAGACTCGAAAGGATCGCAAAGTCAAGACTCGTCTTCGCAGGCCTCTGCAGCTGTAATCTTAGAATCAAGATTGTTCATCAGAGTCTCTGACACATGCTTGGCCACAGAGATCATGTCGAGGATGACACTCGGGTCTAAACCAGACCCACCTCTTTTGGTCAACCCACAGATATGGCCCACCCGGTTCACGGATATAGACACAGCTGAGCTCATCTGAGACTCCTCTTCCTCTGTTGCATCAACTATGTAATGCATTCCCACCTGGCATACCAAAGGGAAGCCTTAATATGGATGTTATCAGCTTAGTAAACTTTACCAACGCAGATGTCAGATGTGATACATGAGAATTGAGATGCGATTACTTTTGTTAACGTGACTATGACTGGGACAGTGGAAGTGTCAAATTGTTGATACTCTTCGTCGCTGATGTCAATCTCTGGTTGTTCATCATCCGCCATTTCAGCTGAAACTTGGACTTTTGGTATAGCGGTGTTGGTTAACGCAGCCTGCAAGAAGCATAGTCAACAAATGCTACAGCATGCGATCAACCTTGAGGAAAGATGACTTTTGGGTTATATTAAACCATCAATTTGCAACATGTCGTAAAGCTATAAAACCAAACAAGACAAATAGATTGAGCTGATCTACAATCACTTAACGGAAGACCCATTGTCTTTGGTTTTCCTGTATTATAATTTCTAAAGCCTTTCCTTTTCCACGATCCTGATTGATGGGTATGATTTACTGACTACCATCCACAAGCAAGCCTGAGCCGAAGAGTTCAGAGAGAAAACGAAACATCATTTCATGAGAAATTACCTTAATGGCAGCTCCCAGGGCATCCAATAGATTCCCATCCGAACTAATGACAAGGCCATCTATATAAAGGTCCCAGCAGACTTTTCCTTCTTTGATCAAAAGCGAGGATAAATTTATACCAGCCCCTGTAACCAAAACGAAATAGCTATAAACATTACAAGCTGAAAGTGTAACAATGTGCAGGTGAAAAATGAAATTGCATAAACATGATAGTAGACCTGCTCCGCTTTTGCCACCTAGAAGACATTTTTGAAGAGCCAAAGCAAGCTCAGAAGACAACTCCTCATCTCCTCTCCCCTGAGTAACAGCAAGTTACAAAATATTAGCCGCCTAAAGATCTAAGTCCATAAAGCTTAAGACTTTGAAGCCAAAATTATGAATATGATAACCAAAATCTCAGGTTAAAAAAAGCAATGATTCCAATTGAAAGATATACACCAAGTGAGCTAGCTAGAGAAAAGATGTGACAAGTGGTAGATAGAGCCAAAACCATGCCGTATCAAATAAAAGCTCACCCCGAACGATGGTTCTGCTGTTGGACTACAATCAATGAAAACCACAACTTTTCCTTTATCTGGTTGAAGCGAACTTGGCCTCCCAATCTCAGCCTGCAATTACACAAGATCATTGGGTAAAACATTTACAGTAGAACAGAAGCACTACTCATTCAACAATGACAGTGTAGAGAGAAAAAAAGAAAGTACCTTTACACTGGCAATCACATGAGTTCCACCAATCCTAACTCTCGCTGAGCCATTAGCCTAGAGCCAACAAAAGGTTAAGAGAATAAGCAAAATCAGTTGAAACATTACATTGCTAAACTGGGATGCAAGAGACAGAGGAGCTGACGGAGAGATTAGATTACCTGCGGGATAACACCAGTTTCGACGTAGATATGACGGTAAGCCAATCTTTTTCGACCATCACTTCGAAGGTCCTGAGCAATCCCACCTTTAAGGGAGTGTTGCTCCCCAACCGAAAACGCCACCATTACTACACAGAAATCAACAACACAACACCCTTTAAAGTTCACGAATTGGGGTTTAAGAAGCAATTTAAACCAATTACATATCTTTCATACAGTAAAAAGCAAAAGGAATCAACCAACAAATCTTCTTTACCTTCCCTGAGAATTCGATAGAAGAGAGAATTCAGAATTTTCCCGGCGACCGTAGCGGCAATTTTGGATTAGTTAGGTTAAGAGGAACTGCCGGCAGGGTTTAAAGATGGGGCGTGAACATAATTATTTAATTTTTCTAGGGGTAATTTGGTCATTTAATTCCGTTATTTCATTTTATCACTCCTTTTTCTAAAAATCTGGTTTCTCTCAATTTTCCGGGAAGAAGTTGCGAGCTTGGTGACGATGGGTCGTTCGAAACTTGCTTCTCGTCCTGCAGATGACGACGCGAATCCAGGGTTCGTATAAAGTTTCATTCTTTAGCTCGAATCTAGGTTTTTTCTCCGCTTTGCTTACTTTGTCTTTGCGAAAAAACTTTTCTGGAATCTCTGGTAATTTGTGTCAATTCCCATGTTTGACTAACTGAAGCGGAGTTCTAGCTTCTGGGGGTCTTGATTTCATACTGCTACCTTCTCTTGTCTTTATCTTAATTTGTTGATTTTTGGCTGTTTCAGAAAATCCAAAAGGAAAAAGTTATCCTCGGGTACTGAGAATGCAGTGCCTTCAGTTTCGATTGGTATGTTTCTGTTTACTTTAGCAATTACATAATCCCAAACATCTTTCAGTTTCATGTGGTTTGGTACAAGTATTATCAAGCTGCTGCTTCCGAAAGTTGTTAAAACTTCTTTACATTATATCCATTACAAATTACAATGCGATGTAGGAGGTGAACCTGTGAATGAGAGGAAGCCTGGACTTTACTGTTGTAACTATTGTGATAAAGACCTGTCTGGTTTGGTTCGTCTCAAATGTGCTGTTTGTGTCGACTTTGACCTTTGTGTGGAATGCTTTTCTGTCGGTGTTGAACTTAGTCGTCACAAGAGCAGTCACCCGTATCGTGTTATGGTTAGTTTCCAACGTCCATCAGTATACTTGAATTCAACCAAACTCTCTATCAGCTGAATAGTAATTAGATAGTCATTTATGTTCAAAAGAAAGAAAATATTTTTTTTATGGTTTGTGTTGAATCTACCTTTTGTGTAACAGGACAATTTGTCTTTTCCGCTTGTTTCTTCTGATTGGAATGCGGATGAAGAGATACTCCTTCTTGAGGTAATCATTAATCGTTTCTAACAGATCCCATTTTGTTTGTGACTCAACTCTCCGGATAAGAGATTTCATTTGGGAAGTTCATCTATTTCTTTAGGCCATTGCGACATACGGATTTGGGAATTGGAAAGAAGTTGCAGACCATGTTGGCAGTAAGACGAAGACAGAGTGTATTGATCACTTCAATTCTGCTTACATGCAGTCACCGTGCTTTCCGCTTCCGGTAAGGACACACGATCTCCATATAGTTGACGTTATCTCGTTTTACTCACGCTCTTCATTGCGTAGGACTTGTCTCATACAAATGGAAAGAGCAAAGAGGAGCTTCTTGCTATGAGTAAAGAGCATGCAGTGAAAAAAGGTCAGCTTGGAATTTATTAGTGGGATTTGCCTGTCGATTGGGACTTGGATATTAACCTTAAAAGAAGAAAACCGACAGCTCATGTTTTGCTTGTCACAGAAACACCTGCACTCGTGAAGCTATCTCCAAAAGAAGAGATGCCAATATCAGCTGAAATCATGTATATACTCATGTTTGTAACAACAATTTCTTTACGTTTACAATGTTGAATGATCCTTTTCTAATACTTCTGCGTTTAATGGGCAGACACGAAGCTTCAGGGAAGGACGATCCAATAGATCAACCTTTGTCTGGCCTAGCTGGAGGTATGTGACCCTTGTTTTTAAATGCTTTTATAATTTTATCTATTGCCACTGTAAAAAGTTGTCGACATAATTTTCTCTTACTATTTTGGCAAAGGAAGCAAATTATCCGTCTTTCATACTTTATCCTCATTTAATTTCTCATCCATAGTTCCAAATGTAAAGTACTGATTTTTTGGACAGTCAAGAAGAAAGTCAATGCACCACAGGCTAAGGACAGCATCATGTTGGAAGGTTTGTGGAACAAGTTTGTATGTTAAGTTATGTCTGAAGGGAACAAAAGCTAAATGTACTTAACAAATCTAAAAAGCTAAAGGTAATTCATGGCGCTTGTGTCTCAGCTGCAAAACAACCATCTGAGAGGAGTGTCGGGGAGAAGAAACCGAGACTTCCTGGAGAGAAAGTTCCATTTGTAACGGAGTTATATGGCTACAATTTAAAGCGGCAAGAATTTGAGATCGAACATGACAATGATGCTGAGCAACTACTCGCTGACATGGAATTTAAGGATTCTGACACGGATGCTGAGCGTGAGCAGAAGTTGCAGGTTCTTCATATATACTCAAAAAGGTACATTTGTCACAAGAACAAACATTGTTAATCCGAATAATTTTGTCATAAGGCCAATGCTACAGCCAGAACTTGCTTTCGCTTTCTCTGCAGGCTTGATGAGAGGAAGCGAAGGAAGGAATTCGTTCTGGAAAGAAACTTACTGTACCCTGATCAGTTTGAGCTGAGCCTTTCAGCAGAGGAGAAACAAATATACAACAAGTGCAAGGTCTTTGCGCGGTTCCACTCCAAAGAAGAGCACAAAGAACTGATTAAAAAGGTCATTGAGGAACACCGAATTCTCAGAAGAATCCAGGATCTTCAGGTTTGATGCTTATAATTTAACCAAAGACTTCATAACTGATTACAAACTCAATCAGGCGGGAACTTAGTAGGGTTTTTTGGTAAATGTTGCAGGAAGCAAGAGCTGCTGGTTGTAGGACTACTACAGAAGCAAATAGGTTTATAGAAGAGAAGAGAAAGAAGGAAACTGAAGAAAATTTACTGCGACTAAACCATGGTGCACCAGGCAGTGTAGCCAGTAAAACACTAAAAAGTCCAAGAGGGTTACCCAGAAATTTACAGCCCTTTGGTTCCGACTCACTGTCAAAGGCCACACTTCCAATAATATGTAGCTCACTGGACAATTGGGACGTCAGTGGTCTCCTTGGGGCTGACTTACTCTCTGAGACCGTAAGTGAAAAATATTTTCAAATTTGGTGATTCTCATTCCAGTTGTGATTTTGTTGACTTCCTTGACATTTATTCCCCTTGGGTTAAAGAGATTGAAGCTGTGTGCTTTGTGCAGGAAAAGAATATGTGCAACGAGATCAGAATACTGCCTGCACACTATTTCAAAATGCTGGAAATCTTAACAAGCGAGATAAAGAAAGGGCAGATAAAGAAAAAGTCTGATGCGTATAGCTTGTTCGAAGTAGAGCCGAGTAAAATAGACAAAGTGTATGATTTGCTGATTCAGAAGGGAATAGGCGAGTCATCATGACTTTGGGTCATAATCCTAACATGTAGTTCTGAAACAATATACCAATGTACATATATAGGAAGTGTGTATACAAGATGACGCTGATGTTGGTTCCATTTCTTGTTCTCTGTTAGTTTTGAAAGCTTGACAATGATGTTTCAGATCTTGTTCTCTTTTTTTTTTGCTTAAGCTTTTGAATCAACTTTCAAACCCAATGCCCTCATCCTCAATCTAATCCCGCTAACTCGATTAACTTGCCGAATCTGATTCCAGTTTTTGTCATATGAGATCAAGAGTATGAGATATTGCATCAGTTTTTCCAGGAATCATCTGGCTCAAGGAAACCAGATTCTTGGGTAACAAGAAAAACTCTTAATAAGATTGTCATCTAATAACAACAACAAAAAAGAGAAGCAGCCATACTCCGATTTGAAAACAATACATTTATCCAAAAATATATCAAGCTGCTTATTTAACCAAAAGATTTACCTACTATCTACTTATGGTTGCAAGCATTGCTTTCTTTGTCCGAGCTTTTTTCTGTTTTCTGGTAACCAAGGCTTGAAAGCACCAGGAAGAGAAATATTTTCCAAGTAAAAGAAAAAACCACGCAGCAACTCCAATCTCGCCTTATCATTACCATCCACACGCTTGTATTCGTTATCGAAATCAGAGACCTTCTCGAGATAAGACTGTCCCAATTCAGAAGTCTCATAACTGCTTACTCTTCCCTTTCGCAGTTCTCTACATCGAATCACTCGTTTTTTCATCGATGCCTGACGAGAGAGCAACAACAACTCTCCTTCATCGTATGGTTTCTCCAGAACATCCATTAGCGCTTTTTTAAACACACAACTACCATATTCATCCTCTGTACTATCGTTTTCAAGATCAACCACGTTCGTGCTCTTGGACACCACAAAAGGTGTACTTTCTCCATCCGAGAACGGAGAATCACTAACCGCGATTATATCATCATCATCATCAGACCAAGACTCAAGCTCAACCTTTACTTTTCCCAATAGATCCTTTTCAGGGACAATTGTGGGTTCTTTTTGAATTTCCGGATTTGGAGGATCAGGCTCAGCTATCGGATCTTTAAAAGAGTCTACAAGCCATGTGAGGTAACTCATGTAATCCTTATCCACAACCGCTGCACTCTCTTCCACATTCTTCTTCCTTGTCCCTACAAAAACTCCTTTGTTACTTTGGGTCACCGGAACAAACCGTGAAGTCTCTTCTACAGCCTTAGGCTCTGTAACTCTATTTACTCGCTCCACAGGAACAACCCTTGATGTCCCTGTCTTAGTTTCACCAATTTTCTTCTTTCTTCGTTCAGCAATCATTTTATCTCGTTGGATGACTTCTTTGGTTCTAACCACCGGAACATCCCATAAAGTGTCAACATTTGACCCTGACATTTTCCTAGCTTTGTTGCCTCGTTGGATGACTTCTTGGGCTCTGACCAACGGAACGTCCCGTGAAGTGTCGACCTTTGACTCTGACAGTTTCCTGTTGTCTCGTTTGATGACTTCAAGGGTTCTAACCAATGGAACATCCCATAAAGTCTCAACCTTTGTTGACTCTGACATTTTCCTAGCTTTGTTGTCTCGGTGGATGTTTACATGGTTTCTAATTAACGGAACAGCCCTTGCAGCCTCTAGCTCAGCTATCCTCCTCTTTCTTCGTTCAGCAACTCTGTTGTCTCGTTGAATGCTTTCTCGGGTTGTAGCTAATGGAAAAGCTCTAGAAAACGCAGCCTCAAAGCCACTAGTTGACGTCTTTCTCTGCTGAGAAACTCTGTTGATGATTGGTTTCTGAGTACCAAGCTTTGATCTGTTTGAATCATTAGAAAACATGTCGAACTTAAGATTACGAGTTTCAGATTCTCCATCGTCGTCTTCAAAGGGAGGGACTAAATTGTTATCATCACTAAGATGATCCAGGAACAACTTGTAGTCCTTATCAATCATAAGATCATCAACGTCATCATCAAGACAAATAATTGGAACATCAATTTCTTCAGACATAGTTGGAGTGCGCCTAGTAACTGCATTCAACATAAACCTTCTGCATCCATCATCATTATCCATAATTGAGTCTGCATAAGAAACATCGTCAATCACAATGGGTTTCATCTTTCATTGCAATCAAGTAATCAACACTCTTTTCAAATCAATAAACCAGAGAATGAATTCGCAGGGGAATAAATCAAAGAAGAAAACAACCCTAAAAATATCAAACCGGTTACCGTTAAAACCATAAATTCCTTTAAAAGGACGATGAGTAGTAAACGTGGAATCATGCATACCGTTCGGAGCGGCTATACGCCTGTGAACCATGAACGGGGAAAAAAAGAAAAATTCCTAAAAGAGTAAGAAATCAGAAAGGAATTAATGATATTTTAGGGTTTAATTGCAGATCAAATTTTGTATAAATAAATAAGGAAATTGTGGAGAGAAGGAGAATATGAACAGACCAGAGAGTAGGAGACTTTAAGAGGAAATCTGACTTTAGTAGAGAGGCTATGAAGGCTCTAACTTAATCAGTCAGACCTATGCAAATCTTACTTAAGGTTTCAGCTATCATAATCCACGTCATATTTGTATCTTCTTTTTTTTCGAATCGAAAAGGGTCGAATAAAGAGAGATTTTTGCTACTTTGCATGATTGTGGGAAACTAAAAGAAGAGCCATGCATTGGGTGATTCAGTGACTAGGCGAGTAATAAATATAGGTTGTTGTGACTAAAACTCATCGAGTTTTTTTTTAATGTGAAATCTCGGGTTTGTTAATTACTTAATTATGATCAAATTAATTATTTGATTGTAAACTCTCGGGTTTATTAAGTCTGTTCAAATTGGTTTCCAAAATTGAATATATAAATTTGAATAAAAACCTGTTTGAATTTGAATTTATATAGGTTCATCATCATTACCAATTTTATTCTTAAATATTATCGTTTTGTTAAGTGTTCAAGAGGGTTTCCAATTAAATTTGTATTAAGTTTTTGACATTTCATACATATTAAAAATATGAAATATTTATTTTTATCTACTGGTTTTTAATTTTAGTTTTAATTAATTTCATATTTTATTTTTTTAATAAAATTTTACCATTCATAATTTTATATTTTAGTTTTAAAGTAAATATATTAAATAATGTTCAAAATATCATTTTAAAAATAAAAATGAAAAATAGAACATAAACCTTTAAAAAACATCCATGATTTTCTTCGTCTTGAGATGATAAAGGGCCCAAGTATAAAAATCTTATCATCAGAAATGTTAGACAGAAAATCCAATGTCTTCTATTCATCAGAGCAATGATTGATGTGAAACAGTAAAAGACATTTGATAATGATTATTGTGTTAAAACATATGGGCTTATATTTTTTTGCTATTATTCATGTATATAGATTGTCTATAATATGATGTTTTTATTTTCATTTTAATCTACAAACATATACAATTGTTGATCTTATAATTAAGATTTTGATTTTGGTTGGTTTAAAATTTGTTTTGATCACAAATTGTACAATTCAAATAAACTATAAGTTAATCTAAAACTTTAAAGATTTGATATAAAATTGAATTTGATTAAACATATCAATCTTAAATAACATAAACCCAATCCATATATTAAAAATTGAATATAAAACATAAATTATCTATTTTCATTAAATCTACTCTTTAGTATTTTAAAAGATAAATTTTTTTGAAAGTTTGGTTACTCTGTCATTTCAGACCTTTTTTGAATGATGAAGAAAACAACCATGCATTATCTAGTCTCATTTGTTGTTATTCTTACTACAGCTGTGGTAATTTAATATCATTTAATCAATATGTTAGAAAGATATGAGCTGACCAAAAATTCATTTATAATTAGTTTAATTAAATAATTAAATTATATTTAATTTTTAAATCCAAACTAGTTAATATTTATATGTGATACGTGGGTTTCCAAAGTTTTTTGAATTTTTTGAATTTTTTTAATTGTTTCTATTTTTTTTTTAATCATGATTTTTTTTCTTTCTGAAACTATCAATAGAGCTGCTCTTAGCAGAGTAAAAGATAATAATATAGCCAAAATTCCAAAGCGATACTGGATTTAGCGGTACGTAAGAGATACTGAGATATATAGTGCATTTTGGATTTTGATGATCCGTGAACTTTGCTGTCAAGAAACAAATGAAGGATTTGGGTCTCTTTGTTTTTCTTCTTTGCAAATCGATTAGGAGATAGAATATTTTGTAATCAATACAATATATTATATACATACAACGTAGTTTTATTTAGAATATTACTTTTCTGCAGGATTGTCGCAGTTCAATGTTTTCCATACCTAACCTGAGGCTGTATGAACTACATAAATGGTAAAGCATACCCACTACTTTATGGCTGCGTAAATCAAACAAATTATTTTAGTTGTCCTATCGCATGAATTTGTTAATTAGAACCATATTAGCCATGGTCTATACACTCCGCCTTGACCTAAACCCCATAACCTAGACTGTAATCATTACACACTACTTCTCAATATCAGTTTCTCTGTGATCGATGTGTAATTAGTACTCCACTGTCCTCCGCTATCTTTGAGTTGCTAACAAGTCTTAGTTGCCATTTGTTCGTTTTCGAAGATTTTTAAAAGTAATACGATAGCATATATTTACAACTTACAAGATGCAATCCAGTACACGCAGAATGTTGAAGTCTTATTTATTGTTCTTGTTCAACGACAGTTCCAAATTTACAAAAGCGTAGATAAACAAAAGATTCACCCAACCCGAAAGGCAAAACAAACAAAAAAACAACTTCGTAAAGTCTCATCTTAAATCTCACGGAATCATAACATTAATCCAGCAAGAAAACCAAACGAGACTTAGTTACCAATAACATGAGTAGAGTTTGGAGTGAAGAAGAAGATATCATCAAGCCTATCATTGCTCGGCGAGTTCCCTCCATAAACCAACAGACCATTCTTACCATCCCGTGACCCAGCCGCAAACGCGCACCATCCTCTAGGCCCCGGATGCTCCTCTGATCCAAACCCATCCTCCCATTTTCTCCATTCCAACGTCTCTGTATCGAGCCCATAAGCTTCAGCTGTGAAACACCCTGCTCCCATATGCCCCAAATCGCTCGGATCAACCTCCCCTCCAAATATCACTATCTGTTTCCCAACAACCGCGGTCGAAAACACACTTCTTGCAGACGGTTTCTCGCCTTTTGTCTCAACTTCTTTCCATTCTCCTTTGGCTATGTCGAAACAGTAAACATCGTCTGCCTCATCTCCTGTGAATCCATACACCACCCAGATCTTCCCTTCGACCACTGCTAGCCCTGGACCGCCTCTTCCTTTACAGGCTTCTCCCGGAGACGGGAACTTAATCCATTTCTGATCAGCAACGTTGTAAGCCCATAGGTCCTTGAGACGCCCATCAACTCCGCACCCACCAAACACATACACGTTCTGAGAATCTGCAGTAATGGAGTGGTAGCTTCGGTTTTCCGGACCAGTTTCCCCAGAAGAGAGTAGCTTCCACTGGTTGGTCGAAGTGTTGAAACAGTAGAGCTCGTTGAGCTCCTGGTGAGTCGCGTCCCGGCCACCAAAGAAGTAGATGATGGGCCCTACTGCAGCCATGGCTACACCTACCCTAGGAGGAGGAGCGTCCCCTGAAGCTTCCTGGATCGACCATGTTAAAGTGTGGAGGTCGAAAACGTAGAGATGGTTGTCGACGGGAACACGCGGTTCGAACTCGCCCCCAAAGGCATACACTTTGTTTCGCACAAGAGCTATGGCATGAGAGCTTCTAGCTCCTGGTCCGGTTCCTTTCTGTTTAAGCTGAGAAACAGGGAAGACGACAAGACAAATATAAAGTATTCAGATGTTTTAAAAATGAAACACACAATCTGTAGTTATCAATCAACAGATAATTTTTAATAATCGTTACGATAAGAATTAGGTGAAGTTAATCACAAACGAACAAGAGTTGAGTCAGCATACAAAATGCTCAAATCAATAGTGACGAATTCATTATCCACTAATACAATAACCTAATAATATTTTGATCAGCGAAAGCGTAAAACTTCAAGATTAACTGCAGAACCAAGTGATAGCAAACAGATGGAGAAGATGACAACACAAGATAACTTATTCAAAATAGGATTACAAAATTCAACCCTCCACAATCATCAGTAGTAATCAAACTATCAACAAAGTTTTCTCCTTTTTCTCCACATCATCACAATAAGCATTAGCTGAAATCAATCAAAAACAAACAAGAGACCAAAAAAGACACAATACGATATGAACAATTCTGCCCGCAAATACTGAATTACATAATGACAAATTGATCGTCCACTAAACACGAAATTGATCAGAAAGAATAAACTACGACTTCACAAGAGCAAGTTATTATAGAAAATTTCAGAGAAATAGTCGGATTCCAAAAAAAATTCTAAAATTTCAATAGCCCATAAACTCTAAAGATTCTAAGAATGGTATGATCGGACAACTATCAAGTTGAAATGGGTTTTTGGCGAATGAACTTGAGAGATTGACAAGTTAATGTAGTAAATCCAGATTCAGACCGAGAGAAGAAGAAGAAGAGAGAGATGGTGATGATGATATGGTAAACCTGAACCCATTTGCCTTCCATTGGAGTCGCTGCCATCGCTGCTGCTCTTACCACTGAATGACTCTGACTTGGCAAAAAGGACCAGTTTTTAGTTGTAAGTTGTTCGTGTTGGGTTTCTCCTCTTTCTCTTGGTGGATGTCTCTATTTAAAGGCCCAAAGAGGAGGAGCACAAAACGAATCTTTTTTTTTTTTTTGGTAACTCATTATTCATTTATTACTTGGCTTATAAAAATGCGTTGTAATATTATATGTGTATTTTAATAAACCGCATGGAATCGACCAACCAAACAAGAAACGGCATGGAATTTGCCGTATCCGAAGAAAAAATGCAATTTTTTATTCTTCCCAGCATCTTTTTAGCCAAGATCTAACGACTGAACACAAGCATGTTTCTCCTCCGTACATCCTAAAATTCAACATCGTATCAAATCATCGTGAATCTAATAGTTTCGCGCATGTAGTGTCACTCAACAATCAAAGAATATACTGTCTTAGTTTTTAGTTATCTCACACATACCCTTTTTTCATTGACTCTAATGTTAGATTTATATTTTTTTTTTACAATATCGTAAACGGTATCGCACCATACGGTACCTACGATATATTTAGCAGCTTAAGAAACCTAATTTTATGTTATTTTCGTATAAGATCAACATTGACAAACACATGATTTCCTTATCAGGTTTGTTGTCTTTGTTTAGTCCCAAAAAAAAAATTATTTATGATGCGATTTTTGCGGTATAATTCTACTCGTATGTTTTTTTTTTAATCGGCATAGTACTACACTACTACTCATAAATCGAATAACCAGATTTCTCTTTAAAAGTGGGAAAATTAATTCTTGAAAATGATTGGCGCGATCATAATGGGCTGTTTATTATCCCTCGTGTGAATAGTTTGGGCCTGATTATATCTAGTTGGTATTTGTTATTTCCTCATGTGAATAGTTTGGGCCATACTGTATTGTATCTAGTTGGTAATTAATACAGTTTTATTGCTTGGTTAAGCATTTTCCTGATACATCAAAGATTGGATTCGACAAACGTTTTGCATTTGTCAAATTTCTCTCTCTTATACTCTTGATCCAACACTGTTGAAAGTTGAGCAGTATGGATTCTGATGCTGCTGAGCTGTTTGCTCTACTGCAATGTTTATCTAAGTAATCATGCACAACGGTGGATCCTTCAGAAGTTGAAGAGACTTGGAGCTAAGGAAAGGGAAGAGTTGAGTGACGAGTGGAAGGCATTGCTGGTTAAAGAGGTGTAATTGCAGAGCAAGAAACAAACTTTTGCTGTCAAACTCGCAAATGCAATATCGCATGGTTAAATAGAAGAAACTTAATCTAATGTAGGCTTCTACTCGATTAGATGAATGGTCTAGAGATGACAAAAAAAAGTAAATGGTTAATTACTCCCTGTTTTTCTTACTTAGAGACAAAGGAGTTTCAAAATAATGTAGGAAAATTCATTTTTACATCTGCCTATGATACAGAAGCCAAAATGTGGCGAAGCGTCATAACTTTTGTTAATATACTAATAATGAATGTCGTTTCGTCATTTTGAAATGAAAACATTGTTATTTTCTTACACTTTCGTTGATTTGGTTAAATCTCCCAAATGGTTATTACCAAATATGTACCCATTTACATCCTTCAAAGTTAACAAAAAAAAAAATACTAATAATAAGGCAACAAATTTAATAATGCGGAACACTCCGTGTGTCGACTGTCCAGAGTCCACACATTAAACGTGAGAAGACGAAGCTGGATACGCACCTTCCATAGCTCTTTTCTTTTTAATTTTAGGACCAAAGATTATTTTACTTATCTGATCAAATCCACCAAATTTCCGTATTTACGCACCAAAATTTTCAGTAAGTGACAAAATTTCATTTCTCGTAGGGAGGTAGAAAAATCCGAGGAACAACATACGTTTCATAAGGACGACACGACACGCAACTTACTCCTCTCTCTCTCTCCTCTCTGTTCCAAGAGAGAATTCTCTACCTTTATAGCAAATTTTACAGATTCCTGTAACAGAAACTCTGGGTCTGGGTTGCTTTCTGCCACACAAGTCAACCCGATTCAAGACTCAATCGCTTACAGAAGAAAACAAAAGATGAACACAGAGCAACTGCACAACCATAGATTAATATTTGGTTTAGTTGACAGCATCGAACAACTAAGCCTCGCAAATTTCTTTTTTGGTTAAAAACTTTTTCATCGGAATTCATTCATTAACTTCCTTTGATTTGATACCTGAAAGGGCGTGATAGCAGAGAAAACACAAATTTAGTGTAGATTCTAGTTTAGATGTCCTCCGAAATGTCAAAGAACCAAGAGTATTTATAAGAAAAAAACAACCCATACATACCTTTACGTTGTGGGAGGTGATTGTTATAATCCTTCCTAAGGCATGACAAAAGAAGCAATCAGGAATCTGTATAATTCCCTATCTCTGAAAATGAATAATCTCAAAATAAACATATAAGGAAAATCTCACCAAGCAAGGAAACCACAACATCCAAAGGATCCCCATAGCACTTCAACCGTATCCTTCTCCTTCTTTGTCATTGTTTCCACTCCCCCGGACCCTGCGATTCAAAGAACAATCACATATCCTAATACGAACACCCATTGATCCTAGAATATACGCGATACAATTTACGCGAAATCAGAAAACATTACCGAAGAATGATGAGAATTTGCTGCGAGAGCCAAAAAATCTCTTTCCATCGCGGATGTAATACCACTGTAAATTTTTTACTAGAATCGATCAACCGAACAAACAAAGGGGAAAAGGAAGAAAAGAGAGAGGACAATCATAGTCAGATTTTCGATTACCTTCGCAGCGATATCACTTAGAAGATTCCGTGGCGGCATGATCGCTAATTAGGGTTTGCTGCTCTGATTTCTGTTTTTACTCTCTCTCCCTTGCAAAATTGGGGAAAGTATAGTGGTAGTCAAATGGGCTTGCGTGTCCTCTAAACACCTTTATTGTTGGGCCGTAGCCTGAGTTTTTTCCGGTTTTGTTCAAAATATCATTTATAACCATCGATTGATATATCCCACATTAGCAGCATTTAACATTAACAAAAATTCTATCAATTTCTATTAAACAACAACAACAGAAAATCATTTGAATACAAAATTTCTAACTTAACATAATTATCCCAGTTATATAATTAATTTTATATAACCTAAAATAGATGTCAATTGAAAAAAACTTAGAAACTATGAAATAGAAAATTACTTGTAAGAATGTTTTATAAATGTATATAAGGTACATAGAACTTTTCTTATAATTTTCTGTTAATAAAAAACAATTTCTTATTAGATATATCTTAATTTTAAAATAATTATCTCAATTAAATTATTAACCATGTATAACTTAGTTAGAGTTTATTTACCTTCGATTTGTAGTTAGAGTTTCCAACCTTCGATTTAAATTTTGTTGGGATATAATTTCTATCTTCGGTGATTATTTTTTTGTTCGAGATACCTTCAGATTCTACTTCTTATTTTCTCGGCGAGGTTAAGCTACAGTTGATAACTGTTTGCTCTACTGCAATGTTTATCTAAGTAATCATGCACAATGGTGGATCCTTCAGAAGTTGAAGAGACTTGGAGCTAAGGAAAGGGTAGAGTTGAGTGACGAATGGAAGGCAATTGCTGGTTAAAGAGGTGTAACTGAAGAGCAAGAAACAAACTGTTGCTGTCAAACTCGCAAATGCAATATCGCATGGTTAAATAGAAGAAACTGAATCTAATATAGACTTCTACTCGATTAGATGAATGGTCTAGAGATGATAAAAATCACTCCCTTTTTTTCTTACTTCTAGACGAATGAGTTTCAAAATAATGTAGGAAAATTAATTTTTACACCTGCCTTTGATCAAAATCATACAGAAGCCAAAATGTGGCGAAGCGTCATAACTTTTGTTAATAGGCTAATATATGTCGTTTCATCATTTTGCAATGAAAACATTGTTATTTTCTTACACTTTCGTTGATTTGGTTAAATCTCCCAAATGGTTATTACCAAATACACATTTATATCCTTCATAGTTCAAAAAAATAATACAGTAATAATAAGGCAACAAATTTAATAATGTGGAACACTCCGTCTCGACTGTCCAGAGTCCACACATTAAACGTGAGAAGACGAAGCTGGACACGCACCTTCCATAGCTCTTTTCTTTTTAATTTTAGGACCAAAGATTATTTTCCTTGTCTGATCAAATCCACCAAATTTCCGTATTTACGCACCAAAAGTTTTCAGTAAGTGACAAAATTTTATTTCTCGTAGGGAGGTAGAAAAATCCGAGGAACAACATACGTTTCATAAGGACGACACGACACGCAACTTACACCTCTCTCTCTCTCTCCTCTCTGTTCCAAGAGAGAATTCTCTACCTTTATAGCAAATTTTACAGATTCCTGTAGCAGAAACTCTGGGTCTGGGTTGATTTCTTCCACACAAGTCAACCCGATTCAAGACTCAACTAAAGGTTCCATTTTCTGATTTTCTACTACTGTTAGATTGTTTATTATTCCTTTTCTTTAAGTTTGATTACGTGTGGTATCGAAGGCTGGATTACTGAATTGGGTTCCTTGAGTTTCTGAGAATCGTTTAGATTCTCTTATATGATGAGTCTTTGAAAACTTGATGCTTAACTGACGATTTGATGGAATATTGTTACTATAGCTTTAACTGATTCCTTTGTATTGTTTATTAGTTAAGATCATACGAGTGATGCTTGTTTCATAATTGTCTCCTCCAGCTGATTCTTTTCTTTTTTTGTTTTATTGTTTCTTTCCTATTAAATAGGTTTCTTGTAAATTAGGTAGAAATGACGGCATTATTAGCTTCTCAGAGCTGCTGCTATGGCAGTGAGACCGCAAGAACCACCAAAGCTATTGGTTTCACTAGCTCTCTTGAGAATCCATTCACTGGGGAATCCACTCAGTGTTTTGGCAGCAAGTCCAAGAGGTTTCGTATTGAGATGAGACAATCGCAATCGCCTTCCAAGCCTGGAATCAATGGGCGTTCAGTCAAAATGGTTCCGGCAAGTGAGGTTGTGAAAAGGAAAGACGGGGTGAATAATGTAAATACAGTGAATGGTTCGGCGGGGAAAGTTGTTAATGGAGCGAGTTTGGTTAGTAGTAGAAACATTAATGGTGCGTCTTCTCCAACTTTGGCTAAGACTCCAAAGCAAAAACCAGAATCTTTCCTTCCTCCACCGGTCGAGGGAGTTCGGGTTCTTCCTTCTGATGAAGGTTTTAGCTGGGCTAATGAGAACTACAGCTCACTTCAACGGAGTATTGATGTTTGGTCGTTTGTTCTTTCCCTGAGGATTCGTATCTTGTTCGACAATGCCAAATGGGCTTACGTTGGAGGATTCACAGAAGAAAAACAGGTAAAAACTTTCATCATTGTATTCTCATTGATTGGTTACCAGCACTGCCTGTTATGTTTGGTCTTGTTCTTATGAGTTTTTACTTGTTGTTATATGATCAGAAAAGCCGAAGAAGAGAAACGGCTTCATGGTTGAGAGAGAGTGTACTGCAGCTTGGTCCAACTTTTATCAAACTGGGACAGTTGTCTTCCACTAGGTCGGATTTGTTTCCACGCGAGTTCGTGGATGAGCTTTCCAAGTTGCAGGTACATTGTTGCTATCTCTTTTTCTCATGGTTTTGAATCGAAGCATAAGTTTAGATTCTTTATGGGTTGTCTTACTCTTCTTTTCAAACTGGTTTCAGGATAGGGTCCCGGCTTTTTCTCCAGAGAAAGCAAGGCGCTTCATCGAGACAGAACTTGGGGCTCCTATTAGTGTAATGTATAAAGAATTTGAAGACCAACCCATAGCTGCAGCTAGCCTTGGCCAGGTATGCGATACCTAGCCACCTTTGAATACACTTACTTGTTTACTTATCTTTTTTTTTTTCTGCATTTCATCTACATATTGATGTTTGTATTTTAATTTTTTCAAAGTTTATTCCTTTAGGTACACAGAGCTGTGTTGCACAATGGAGAGAAAGTGGTAGTGAAAGTACAAAGACCTGGACTCAAGAAACTTTTCGATATTGATCTACGTATGTAACAACTTTTGAGTTTATATAATACAACTTCGGAAGTTAGAGGCTTGTATATATACTGAAAATGGCATGCTTTCTTATCAGGAAATTTGAAGTTGATTGCTGAGTATTTCCAGAAAAGTGAATCATTTGGTACAAACGATTGGGTTGGTATTTACGAAGAATGTGCCACGTAAGTCCTCTTTACAGAAACTAGTTGTAGCAACTTGTGATTCCAAACCGTATAGGACTGATCTTCCCGTTGGTTTCAGAATATTGTATCAAGAGATTGACTACATAAACGAAGCTAAGAATGCCGACAGATTCCGGAGAGACTTCCGGAATATAAGCTGGGTCCGTGTACCGGTAAGTTTCGTTTAGTAACCAAAACCCATGAGGATCCAAGTTCTTGTATAAATGAGACTCATTCTGATTATCTTGTTTTCATTTGTAGTTGGTCTATTGGGATTACTCTGCCATGAAGGTCTTGACTTTGGAGTATGTACCAGGTTCGTGTTAACACTACCTAATATATATTTTTAGATTGGTAGAAAATGTAGTGGTATAAACTCTGTTATTGATTGGTGCAATTAGGTATCAAGATTAACAACTTAGACGCCTTAGCTGCACGGGGTTATAACCGTTCAAGAATAGCATCACGGGCCATTGAAGCTTATCTTATCCAGGTGAATAACAATACAGCAAGAAAGTTATTTAAGTTCATGTCTTTCTCCTTTTTTATGATTCCAAACTTATGTTATGTTTTGGCTGCTTTAGATACTCAAAACCGGCTTCTTTCATGCGGATCCCCACCCAGGAAATCTTGCCATTGATGTAGACGAATCGATCATCTACTATGACTTTGGCATGATGGGAGATATTAAAACATTTACTCGGAAGAGATTGCTTGATCTCTTCTATTCTGTATATGAAAAAGATGCAAAAAAGGTATGCTATTTCTTCACGGGCTAATCTCAAACTGAGAGACAAGAAACTAATCAAATGTTCTTACAGGTCATGCAAAACCTTATAGATCTTGAAGCACTCCAACCCACAGGAGATCTTTCATCGGTAACCTGAAGAGTCTCACTCTTTCTCTATGTGAAGTTTACAAATGTTATCTCACTGCAACTTTCTTCGTGTTTATGTTAGGTAAGGAGATCTATTCAGTTCTTCTTGGACAACCTATTAAGCCAATCCCCCGATCAGCAACAGACTTTGGCAGCTATTGGAGAGGTACTGATCAATACTCTGCCAGCAAAAGAAGCTGAGCATCTTTCTCAACTCTCAAGCCGTATGGTTGTTACTATGTGATTCTTAAACTGGAAAATTCCTCATTTTGTTGGCAGGACTTGTTTGCAATTTCCCAGGACCAGCCATTCCGATTCCCATCAACTTTCACATTTGTCATCCGAGCATTTTCCACACTCGAGGGTACCTAGTCTATCTCTTTTCTCCCATCTTTTTGTCAAAAATATTTGACAAGTCTCACCTTTTATGCTCACTCATTTTGCAGGTATTGGTTACATCCTTGATCCAGATTTTTCCTTCGTGAAGGTTGCAGCTCCCTATGCTCAGGTTCTTACCTCTTTTCTCCTTTCGAAAGCCATATATTTAACGGACTTGCTCTCTGGCCTTCTGTATCATTATGTCAATGCTCATGAACATCGATTAAAAACAGGAACTCCTGGATTTAAAACAAAAGCAAGGCTCGGGAACTCAACTTGTCCAACAAATAAGGAAGCAGGCCGATGATGTAATGCTTTCGCTCTTATTTTATTTCCAGTCTCTTTTCTTTTTTCCTATTTGTACTCAATACAACTTGAAAAACCTCTACAGGCTAGGTCTTCTACTCTGTCAATGCCATACAGAGTGCAGCGAATAGAAGAGTTCGTGAAAGAACTCGATTCAGGCGATCTTAAACTACGTGTTAGAGTTCTTGAGGTAAACACATCCAACACCCTAAACCGGTTTTTCATGCTCTTTTACACTAGTAAAATTCAATAACCTTAAAAAATCCAGAGTTGACATACAAATCACTGAGAATTTTGTCTCTTTCATTTTGGTCCAGTCGGAAAGAGCAGCCCGGAAAGCGACAATACTGCAGATGGCGACAATGTATACAGTTCTAGGAGGAACTCTGCTTAATATTGGGGTTGCATTTAGCAGCCAAGGAAGTCAGCTTGTTGCTAATGGATCCTTCGTTGGGGCAGGTACGAAACATTGTTGTACACGCGTGTGTTTAGCTGTATGTGGATGTATATTTTCTGGTGTTTAAATGTATTTTCCTTTGTACAGGGATATTCATGGCATTGGTATTGAGATCGATGCAAAGGGTAAATAAGCTTGATAAGTTTGAGAAGATGATATGATAAACAATGATGATTCTTTTGAAGCTCCCATACTCAGATATAGAATTGTGATGTATAGCAGTATAGCATGTATACTTAGCTCCCGTATTCATATTATTTATCAATCTGTATAAAAACTATTTCGAAGACAATAAAAAGAAAGGTAAAAGGTATATTATATATGAGACTAGAAAGTACACAACTTTAATTCCCCAACTACAAAATGTATACAACTCTATCTGTTCTTTGTATCTCTGACAAGGAAGGTCACAACTATTTATCAATCTTCAAATCACAAACTAGTCTCCACCAAAGCCTAGCAATTTATACAAAAAGACAGTTTGCTCAAGGTTTCTGACCAAGAAGCGATGGCTGGAAGAAGAGATGGCTGTGAGCAATCTCGATGAGTTCACGCGGGTCATTCATTGTCTCATCCCTCAGCGCCTCAAGAACTGCCTCACACGAGAACTCCCTAACAACATCATCAAAGCGTAGATTGTGATTATGAGGCCCAAAGCTAACAAGTTATTACAAGTTGAGAAAATGAGGATACCTTGTAATAAGAATTCTGTAGAGCATCTTCAAGATGGGACAGAGCTCAGCAGGAGTTACAGGTTTTCCTTCTTCAGGGTGTTGAAGACTTAACGAGGATTGGTTTAATAACTCGAAAAATGCTTTCACCGCAGAAACCCCCTATGAACAGTACATCAAAATTTCTTCATCATTAGCCTTTCATATAACTAATTAAAGACATTCTATTTGCAGTCTTAATGCTAATCGGTTGATGAATGTTGGGAAGGAAGATAATACACAGAACTAAAGATAACAATATGGGGAATATGATCGAATTCAGTATTTTCTCGGTGGCGTTTGGATTCTACTTCCTAAATCGTCGACTTTCTTTGAAATATGCAGTACCCTTTTTTTTTATGCTATAAACTAGACTTTGTGGAGATGAATTTAGAATACAAGGAAGGAAATTACCCTTCTTGGACACTTGCTATGTGGATACGAATGAAATAATAAATACGACAAGTTCTCTATATTAAACATGCATACATTGCCTAGAAAATTAAAGCTAGATTGACATATTGAAAAATCGAATTCATTGAAATTTATGGAGTACCTGGATCATTCCCTTGCCTTTGATGCTATCACCCATCTCAAGGTTAAGTTCTCCTTTTGCGAGCTTCTGGCCATACCACGCATTACGACCTTTAAGTAATGTTACATAGGTATCCGCGAGCAAAGGCCCAGCAAGTTTCTCTGGCTCCTTGGCCAATAGATGAGTAATAAAAATCATCTCTGAAGTACAATGCGCAAAGTATACTGATTTGCTGGTAGCACTTTCCTTTGTCAGTGTATCCACCATTCCTACGGACACAAAAAATGGCAAAACAAACACTGGTTCATGAGTTTTCACCTTTGAGCACCAGTTCCAATATTTTTGTTCTGAATCGCTATAATTCAGATAAACATTTTAGAGATATTGATCTTACCTGCACCAATGGCATATACATTTTTCAAACCACCCATTACTTCATGAGTAACAAGGTCACTGTTATCCCACACTATGAAATGCGACTGCCTTAGAAACTTCCCCAAAGGCTTCCTCCATTTCTCAGACCCACAAATCCGTGCATTAGCGTACTCTTTGTTGTATACCTCGGAAGCAATATTAGGTCCCCCAAGATAGAGAATGTTCTCAAGAGGAATACCAGCTGCAAGGAAGGATATAACAAGAGAATTGTAAATGAGCAATAAACTCCTGATCAATGCATTAGAACACCAACACGATTAAGATGCAAGAGAGACAGGTACAACTAGCCACCAATACTGCTTACTGACAATACATACAATCAAGCGATCTGTTTTATAACCAACCCACAGTATCACTTCAATAAAAAATAGAAACTTTCTCACATGATTCATCTAGCAAGAAGATAAAAGAAGACATGCGAAGTGAACTTACTCGCTCGATAGATCATTTGAGTAGGAGTAACAATCCGAGGATGAGGTTCAAACTCTGCTTCCACACCCTTAGCCAAAGAGATGATGACAGGAGCAGTAACCCTCTCCTTCCAGTACTTACTAATCTCATTGAACACATGAAACGTCTCAGTCGATGGTAAACCATTGATGACAATATCAGCATCCCAAACAGCCTCCTGAAGATTCGTCACAACTTTCAAAGGACACAAAGGAGTCTCAATCATGTTCAAGCAGAACCCATCTTTCAAAATCTCATCTGCGTACAGAACTCTATCCCCTAACCTAGCTTCCACATACTTGAGATACGCACAGCGTCTAATCAACCTTCTAAGCAACTCCTCTCTGGAATTGATCACTTCGAACAGATGTTGAGCAGTGCTTTTATCGATTGCTCTCCCTCCTCTTCTCCAGATCCTCACGCTAACTTTTCCCCTAAACCTGCCGTAATTTTCTTGCAACATTGCAATGAAAACGCTGCCCCAAGCACCAGCTCCTACACCTACGATCTTTAACGGATCGTCATCGGCTTTGCCCATTACTCTACGAATCTCATCAAGCCTTTCTTCCACCAATCTGCTCGAAGCTGAGTTATTATCGTTCATCGTCTCCACCACCAAATGCTCCATCTTCAATAAACGAAAGCTTTTGATTTCTCTTGAATTTCTTCAGTGGTTTACCCACTAACGACGACACAAGCTATGAAACAAAACAAATCGTTTGTCGGATTTAACGATGCTTAAACTTGAACGACCAAGTGACTTTTTCAGGAAAGTTTGTGTTTTTTTTTTTCAGGTAACTTGTAAAGATGAAAGACAAATACGTCAGCTTCTCTTTGCTGTCTGTATCTACCGTGGGCCCATTTGTGGCCCACCAAACCTTGTATATTCCCTTTTCGTTTTTTTTCATCTTGTCTACTGCCACTTTTATATATACTGTAAAACCTTCTCTACACGAGTTCGAACCAAGTTTAAGGGATTGTGTACTTTTCAGAAGTCTTATCCAAACTTCATTTTGTTATTCCGTTTTGTTTTATAAGTCTGTTCCTTCTCTTCTTAATAAGACACTTTTTAGTCAGAGCGTTTGGGTTACCAACTTACCATTAACTAATGTCTAATATACGTCATTCAAAAGTACAAGTAATTAGTTTCATACATATCAGTTATTAAAAGCCACCCGCTCGAAAACGAGCTATTATCTTCATCATCAAGAGAAAAATATTTCATTGGCTAATTCCTCAAAACATTTTTATTTCTCCACTCAAACGAAACCCAAGCTTATTGAAAAGCTTTTATGTTAATAACGCAAAGAAAAGCAGGAGACTGATTAAGTCATAACCACGAGTGGATAATTTGGGAAAACGCAAATCATCCAGTGAACTAAGATTGCGTCTGTAAAAAGAGTCAAGTAAATATCATCTGGTACATTTTAACTTATGAGGCAAAATAAATTCTTAAGGGGCTAGTAACAAAGTCTCCAAAATCATAATAGACCCAGTACTTCTAGACACGAGACATGCCAAGTTTGCGTTCAAACAAGCGACGCAGAAGATAAATTTGGAGGACACTTGCCCCGATCAGTGCAAGCGACTCGAAGAGAGCTTTGTGTACTGCTCTTTTGCTCATGTTCTCGTTCACTGCAACAAACGAAAAACCATATCAAACCCTCTCATTATTTTACTTGCAGAAGCTAATAAAAAAAAAAAACAAACGGCATTTTAGGAAAACCGTTGTTACCAATAGCTTGACGATCGGTCTGAGCCTCTAACCAATGTTGTTCAAATTGGATGTTGTAAAGAGCCTCCTCTAACTTTGATATTTGCTCCATCAAGGGAGTGAAATGCTCTGCACAAAAACATCTTCAGCTTTATAACTAAATACCCTAAACGTAACCGATACAAAACCAATTTAGACAATCCTCACCGTCCTTTGCGTGCTGATCGTAGTATGCAAAGTGACCAAGCTGTACATCGAAGTCAATGGTTTCGTGATAAGGAGACTTGTTTGTGAAACAAAAACGGTAAACCCCTTTCTTTTGGACAACAAAGTCGTGCTTGGCACTAATCTGCTCCCTGAAGTCATGAATTTGTTCGCCTGTTGGGCCGTGTATCTGCTCAAATAAAAATCCATAACATATCACCACCAATGGTTATCTAACTAACAGAACACATGAGATCTGAAAGATATGCCATATTAGCCTAAAATAAAAGCTCGATACATTTGTGTAATTCCATATCCAAGAGAATACATCATCACTATTGGTTACTCAAACGTACACAAGCGAATTGTACCTATAACAACCAAAATTAACCCCAATGGCACAAGATAAAATTGTATTTTTTTATATCAACACATGCTAGAGATTATCTACCAACAACATAAAGAGCTAACCGGTGTTCAACAATGGAGATTCTAAGCATTGTCTATCGATTTTTGAGGAATTTGAAAGATGGAATGGAGTAAAAAGGGTAAAGTCATACCACAAGATCTACACCATCCTCGTTAAAATGCCATTGAGAATCAGACTTGATGACGACGAAAGAGACATGAAGCGTATCGCCTTCATATTCAGCCTTGTGGGAGAAACATTCTTCTCTGTCTATCACGAATCTAATCCCAAAGGCTGCCTGGAAGCTCCATACGAGCCCTAATATTAGGATCGTAGCCTTGAAGCTCATCTGCCACAGATATATTTTGACTCAATTCAAAGTAAGAAAAACGTAATCCAATCGTTAACAAGAATCCTCGATTAGAGATTCTCCAAATCCAATTGCAAATTGATTCAGTTTCGATTCTTACGAGGTGATTGATTTCAGACTAGTAGAGCAAGAGGGATTTACCTTCCAAATCAGAGAATTGAGAGGATAAAACGATGAAGACTGATTAGATAGATGGATGGAAATTCGATCTGGTCGATGAGTGTTAAGGAAACTAAAAAAAAACTAAAAAAATCGGAGATTGATCGGAGAAGAAGACGGTGGGAGAGAAAGTGCGAGTTCGTTCAGAATCGGACACGATGTGAGCCTGTTTTGACCGAGGGGCAGTTTCGTGACCCGACAAACATCATCAACTATAAACGACGTCGCTTGCTTCTTCTTTTAGCTATTTGGTCAGCGGGCTTACGTGTCTTCATATTATTGGTCCGAAGATACCTTTAAACCATTCAAATATTGCCACATCATTTGTTAACTCCATAAATCGATACGTTTCTTTGGGGGAAAAAATCAAAACGGTTTCATTCATTAACCGATGATATTGTCCGAATAACGTTGTCATATAGTACTACTCAAATAGATTCGATCTATTTTCTTTTTATGACGACCCTCTAAGCTTGATGTTTTCATTTTTGATTTTCGCAAACAAAAGCCAGTTCTTAAACAAAAGACAAATTAGTAATTACTCATACATATCCTTAAACTGCGCTTTTGGATACACTCTAATGAGTAAATTACATATGGAGTACGCTCGACGGCCGAAAAAAAGTGTACGCGTCGACAGAGGAATTGTACAACAACAATCTATACCAAAAATAAATCAAACTGACATTTTTGTTATATGCTCAAATCCCACCATGCTTACACCAACATGGCAACATTCATATTTTGGTAGAATATAAACAAATTTTTCTGGTTGAAGCATAATGAAGCCTACCTTTACTGGATCTGAAAGCTGTTGACGCTTCCTCATTCAACACTCACTTGAAGAAGTTCCTCTTTTTTTTTTCTCTGTTGTTTAATTCTTGAAGAAGTTCCTAATTCCACTAAAAAGCCGTAGAGCCTTCAGCTCACCGCTTCTTATATCCCTTAGTCTCCTCCTCAGAATCTGAACCCCCCAAAAAAGCAGAGATTCGACAATATCATGGATGGATTCACAGAATTTTATCTATCTTATTAGCTAGAAAATGATTCCTTACGTATTGAGCACGGTACAGTATCCTACGCTCGCTGGTGGACAAGTCCACAGCTAGCTGTTTTAGAAACGCTTTTCGGTTCAATTGTTTTGGAGATGTTATGTCCAAATCCATTGATCCACTTTCCTGCAATTAGATAATGAAGAAAACAAACCATAAGCCGACAAGGCATTTTATCCCAGAGAGAGAGAGAGAGAGAGAGAGAGAGAGAGAGAGAGAGAGAGAGA
>OVBI01000764.1:0-31796 GCA_900406495.1 Sisymbrium altissimum
CGAGTTAAAGATCGTGTGAGTCTGGATTCGAAATAGGTTCGAATCGTAACAAGAGTCAGCATTACATTTACGCACTTCCCATCAGTTGAAACAACGACAACAACAACATTGAGTTCTCTCTGGGGATTCGAAGATTGTCAAGCCTATCTATGGTCATAGTGCAACCTTACATTTTAGTATATGTTAGAATGTTTGAACAACCAAAAGCATATTACATAGTTAGTGTATGGCACATATCAGTCGGGATTAAAACAGAGCTAAGTATACGGACGAATATATTAATTACGGTGGTGATCGTGTGTTGGGCTTTTTTCCCTTAAGTAGTCCTATACAGTTGAACAGAAGAAGAAAAGCCACAGTAAACTGGAGAAGAAACAATAAAAATAGAATTAGAAAGTTTATATATGATGATTTTGGGATAATTGAGCTTATCTCACACCCCTAACAAAGCCACTCAGAATCTCGGTAAACAATAAACCACCCAAATTGTCAAGAGATAATATATATACTAGGATAGAGACTAAAGAGAGATTAACTTATTTTGACATTTTGATTACAATATTAACTTAAGAAGCATGAATTGTATATCTCTAATTTTTTTTTTTTTTCAACCTATATTTACACAAATCTATAGGATTATATTATATGTAGAGAAGACTCAGTTTATCATCTCCATTTCCGTGTATGCTCTTACTATTTACGTTTATCATTTACGTCATATTAGAGGTTACGAAAAGGCCACAAAGAAAGGAATCAGATTTTGTTGTGTTATATAAATCTACTGATAATTATGGGATTACGTAAACATAAATACAATAAGGGAAAATGTGCTTTGTAGATTAGAATACAAAACACTGTAGTTAACCAAAAACAAAGGCTTTATTGGTGAACGTCAAAGCGAAAGAAACATGTGACCGAAACACACACAACAGACCTGTGGACTTATAGTTACGTTAACCATCGAATCATCTCATTCACTGCCTCCTCCATCACCCGCATGCCACGTCACCAACTAAAGCTTCACCGTCACTCTTACTAGTAGTTGATTGGTCAGTCAGATCTTGCCACTGCACGTGTTCGTCAAAGCGACCGATCAGGAACATTACGGGATAGTAAAGTTTTTTTCTTTTCGTGGTTTTTATCATTTTGAAGGGTTCAAATTATGTAGAAATTAATTTGGCAGTAAATTTGAGAATGGCAATACAAATCTCAGTTATTATTCATAATCATCCCCCATTGAAGGAAAAGAATTTGTTTAGTCTAATAATTGAGATTTAATCTACAAATTGTCTATTAGTATCTAATAATGTTATTATGTTACTGTCAACAATGTAGAAGAATATCTAAGACAAAGAGTTATACAAACCAAGAAATTTGTATTCATTATTATAATCAACCAAACTAAGCATTTGTCACTAGATTTATTTCTCAAAAGGAGCTATCATTAACATTACAATTTCAATTCTTGGTTCTACATACACGGAAATGTATATTTTTTTGTTTGTTAAAAGAAATGTTATATATTTTTTTCCTTGTAGCAAAAAAATAATAATTAAAAATAGGCAAAATGTTAAATAGTTTTCCTTGTAAATTCAAAGCTACTGTTATAGTTTTCCCCAGTGAATTAATAAATAGAGTTAGCTTAAACTAACTCTACCGTAATAAATAAAATAATTAAGAAAACGTTGTTGTGAAATCAAAGCAAAAAGGAGAGCAGCACTTGCGAATAAGGAACAAATCTTCTTCTTCCTCTCTGCATATTCGCCGAATCTTTGCTCTCTGGAAACTTGTAGATCTTGTTCAGCTTCCCGCAATTCCAGCGCGAGGTAGAAGCAGAAGGATTAGTGATTCTCTGTGGAAGTCAGGATCTGTTTGGGAAGATAATACGTCCCCTCCCCTTGGCTCGAGGAGAATGTCTCGTTAAGCTGATCGTTTTAGGTCAATTGAGGTTTGTTTGATCGATCTCATCACGAAATTTCATGTTTTTGCAATGAACCGACTTTAGATCCAATTTCGAGTCTTATGAGATCTATTTTGATTGATTCCTTTTGCTCAATTCCCACTTAAAGTTGGTATCTTTCTTATGATCATTAGTTGGGAGTGTTTGTTTGAATTCTGTTTCTGTTTATCAGATTGGTTCAATTTAGAAGGAAAAGAAGTCAGATTGGGGAAGAGGCAAACGATGAACGGGATGGTTGAGTGCAGTGTGTGTCATTCAAAGGTCTCTCCTGGTAGCAGAGCTATTTCGAGGGCTTATGACGATCATAAGATTAGGGTTACCTCAAAACAACGCGTCCTCAATGTTCTTTTGGTAGTAGGTGATTGCATGCTTGTTGGTCTACAGGTATATACCGCATTTCATGGCTTCCATGACGTTTTCATATCAGTGCTGTTTCAGTCACTTGAAAAGTTACGTACTTTAACTCTTTTTTTTTGTTTCCAGCCTGTCTTGGTGTACATGTCTAAGGTCGATGGGAAGTTCAACTTCAGTCCTATTAGTGTCAACTTCTTGACAGAGATTGCCAAAGTTATTTTTGCGATTGTGATGCTTTTAATCCAGGTATGTTTCCGCTCTAGTATCTAGGACTAAATGATAGATGTTTCTTCTACATTTAAAGATGAAAAGTTACTATAAATTCATGAACTTTGGATAGTTTCTCGAAGTTTAATGTTGTAACTTTGCTCTTCTAATTTTATTTTCTGGAAGTTTTAATGTTGTTGAACGAGTGTGAAAAAGATACCGTTCAGTTCTGTTCATAAAGTCGATTTCTTAGTTTCTAAATTATTACCCTTTTCTTGAGTCTCTCGCTTTTCTGTAGACGGTCCATTAATACGTAAGTGTTTTATGTTCAAATTGTAGGCCAGGCACCAAAAAGTTGGAGAGAAGCCTCTTCTATCTGTTTCAACATTTGTCCAGGTACTTTTTCTTTTTCAATTGAAGAGAGTTTTATCTATTGTATACCTTCTGTACTAGATTTTTCCTATGGCATATTATCAAATTTGAAGCTAGCTTCTTGACCTTCCTTACTGGATCGCTTGGCATATGTCAGACACATATCTCGTCTACGTATCACCTTCTTTTTTACAGTTCATTAAGTGTTACTGACCAGTAGATATATTCTAACAACCTGAAACTTCTAGGTTCAATTTGTTGACTGTTTATAATGCAGATCTCATTTACATGAGTCTATTTTGCAGGCCGCTCGAAACAATGTGCTTCTTGCTGTTCCAGCCTTGTTGTATGCAGTCAATAACTATCTGAAGTTCACAATGCAGGTACAGCCACTTGTCCTTTTTAATTTTGGCATACGTTACTCTAATTAAGCCGCTGAAATGTATGGAGGTCTACTGTCTAAGGTTTTTGGTTTTACGAGAATAGCGTGTCCAGTGTTGTTCTATTATTTCAATGTTGTTGATTCTGTATTTTGTGACTTGTCATGTCAGACACTACTTTAGTGCACCCTAAACAAATGACTGATTACCACTTTCTAAGGAGAAGTTTATATACCTCTATTTTCGTCCTTATCTTCTTCTTCCGTAAAACCTGCTAGTCATTGCGCTATAAACTAGTTGTCTTTTGGTGATAGATATTTGAGTCGGTTAGCTGTTTGCATCATTCTTACATTGTGCATTGCAGAGGGTTTATTTATCTGTGCTTCTAGGCTTGTACTATTTGGTTCTATCTTTCCTTCATGTATTTTTATTTTCATACGTTACTGAAAGTTTCTACTGTGCCAGCTATATTTCAATCCTGCTACTGTGAAGATGCTTAGCAATCTAAAGGTTCTGGTCATTGCTGTTCTATTGAAGATGGTAATGAAGCGGCGGTTTTCCATCATTCAGGTGAGGTTCAAGTATTCTTATATATTGTATATGTATGACCGGTTTTCAGTATCAGAAAATATTATAGTGGAAGTTTGTGTGTAGCCTTCCATTCATAGTTACCTATTATTCTCGATTAGATTTTTTATGTTTTCATAATTATATGGCTCCAATCCTGCTTATCTTCAATTTTGTTGTAGTGGGAGGCACTTGCTCTGTTGCTGATAGGGATTAGTGTAAATCAACTGCGTTCTCTTCCTGAAGGTGCTACTGCCATTGGAATTCCTCTTGCTACGGGTGCATACATCTGTACCTTTATCTTTGTAAGTGTCTTCATCCCGTGCTTATATTTTCTTATCTTGAAGGTGAAGGTATAAAGTGGTTCCATGAACGCAATTTACTCTCTGGCATTATGGAAAAGTTATATCATAAGAATAATGCTAGAGGCTAACTTTAAAATTCACATGCAGGTTACTGTTCCATCGATGGCATCTGTCTTCAACGAGTATGCTCTGAAGAGTCAGTATGACACAAGCATTTATCTTCAGGTTAGATAGTCCTGATGCATTTTTTTATCCTGCATCAGAGAATGAGATGCTTGTAGTTACATGGAACCTTTTGTGTTTAGTTATCCGTCTGATTGAACAATTTTTTTTCTGTTGCAGAACTTATTTCTTTATGGCTATGGTGCGATATTCAACTTTCTCGGAATACTAGCAACTGTTATATATAAAGGTATGTGCATTTATTTTTAAAGTGGCATGGAAGAAAATAATACGTGCACCATAATAGCTTTTGAAAATCCTAATTAGATAATCCTGAATTCACGATACTGAGAAATTTATCATTGACAGGTCCTGGCAGCTTTGACATCCTACAAGGACATTCTAGGGCTACCATGTTTCTAATACTGAACAACGCAGCACAAGGGATTCTATCCTCCTTTTTCTTCAAATATGCAGGTAATACTGAGACTAAGTTTTGTTAGATGCAGTTAGTTTATGGATTAGTTTGCTTGAGTTTATATGCTTTTCTAACGTATCTGGAGATTGTGGATTTTGTTATGTATACTCAAGGGTATTTGCGCTTATTGCATGATGGTTCTAACATATCGTTGATGCTTTCAGATACAATTTTGAAGAAGTATTCATCCACAGTTGCGACAATATTTACCGGCATAGCCTCTGCAGCACTCTTTGGACATGTGATAACCATGAACTTTCTTCTTGGAATTTCAATCGTTTTCATTTCAATGCACCAGGTAAAACCCATTATGAACCGTATCCTTGGTGAATAAATTTAACTTAACATTCTCTTTTCTGTCGAATTTATTTATCGTCTGATTTATGTATAGTTCTTTTCACCCCTTGCCAAAGTGAAAGACGAGCAGCAACAGAACGGGAGCGTAGAACTAAGCAAGTCTAAGGATACTCACAGGTTAGTGTCAATATACATACTTGTTTTGTGTTTATCAAATCTTGTTCAGACATCCTAAATAAGCAGAAAGTCATGTAACAGGTACGTTCGACGTATTTATACCAATTAACTTCTTTTACTTCTCTCTTATTTCCTTCAGGGCTAATGACTCGTTCATCAACATGGCCGCTGGAGCAAATGAAGAGGTGAAGAATAAATTTGCGAAGCCAGTTATTGTACTTGCTCCCATCTTACGTCGACACTAATGTTTATGTCTTTTTTTGTCACTATGTGTCCTTTCAGGCTTCTCACCGCGGTGAATCAGACGACAGAACGCCGCTTCTTCCCAGATGAAAAAGTTTATTAAAAGTAGGTCACAAATTCTCACCAACTTCATCATATAGAATACCTTTCAAGCTCTCAAAAATCATCCATCATCTAGATAGATAGATTCTTATCAAAGAAACATCTAGAACCAATCTAGGTTGCAAAAAATGTGAATTATTCCTCTAAAACCTGAGTGTTATCAATATGGAGAATCATCTGCTTTTTCACCTTTGTCGCTGCAGGATTTTGGTTCCGAAGAATTCTTTTTGGCCGAGAATATTCTAGAAATTGGGGGGTTTTCCAGGTCGCATACTAGCAGGATACAGTGAAGCGAACTTTGATGAGACCAACTCTCAATTCTCTCAAGAGTCGGTTTAAGTTCATTGAAGAACCTCTCATGTCTATAGCTGTATTGTCTTAAGATAGAGTGAGCAAACTTGGTTTAAGTGATATATGTATTTTGGCTATATAATATTTGTATTCTTTGGTTATACATATAAAGCATATTTTTTTAGCCAGTGGTTTATCTAGACCAACCCGATTCAAGAAGCATCTGTTAGTACAGTGTCTTGAGAGTGATTCAGTGCTCTGTAATCTGATGAAAACTAACACTGTAAGACCTGTGTTGGGTATTTGGTGATTGTAAGTGAAAACTGAAACGTAGTATATTAAAGAAGAAAACAAAAAACAGAAGAAACCACACAAATAATATAGAATACTTATATAAGAATCGAACGACTCCACCAAACAATTGTCAAGACTCACCAAATCACTACTCATCACCTTATAAACTTAGAAGAAAAGAAGAAGAAGAAGAGATCCTCAACAAAAAGACTCTGAAGAACAAATTTGTATGATATGAACATATTTGTATAATAAATATGGCAACACATGAAACAGAAACCAATCTCCCATTATTAGATAGAAGAATCAAGTTTCCTGGGATGGAACAGCTGCTGGTGTTGTTGATGACCTCAACAAAGGTTGTAGAGCTTTTACCACAATGCTCATGTTCGGCCTAAACTCTGATTCGTATTGCACACACAACGCTGCAACAGCCGCGAGCTGAAAACGCAATAAGAAGGAGAAAAAAACATTTCATGATTAGCTTCAAAAGTGATTTCACAGGTCAGAGATGAAACCATAAAAAGATATGAAGCCTTTTTTACCTTTGCAACTGCTTTAGGAGGATATTCTCCTTTGAGTTTTGGATCAACACATTGCTTCACTTTGTCTTCACTCAGCCTTGGAGTGGCCTGAAGTTATTATATGGCAGAAGAATTTTAATGCTAAGAACAATAATAGCAAGATTATTCACGGAGATGAAAAAGAACAAAAAGGTGTTTTTGTGCTGCTTACCCAAGTGACGAGACTTTGTTGACCACGAGGCATCGTATGATCAACGGGTTTTCTACCAGTCAAGAGCTCCAAAAGCACTACACCAAAACTATAAACATCACTCTTCTGTGTCAGTTGACCAGTCATCGCATACCTGCAACAGCAAAACTGTAAAAGTTACAATCTTTACTTCCCCAAGAATAGTGTGATCAAGTGTTGTTGTTTCAGAAGCATTCATTACTCTGGTGCATGGTAACCGAAGGTTCCCAAAACTCTGGTGGAATGAAGACGAGCAGCCATATCAGGAGATTGATTCGATAGATTAAAATCAGCGATCTTGGCTTTGAAGTCTTCAAAGAGAAGCACATTGCTAGATCGAACATCTCTGTGTATGACAGCAGGTTGAACTTTCTCGTGTAAGTACTCAAGTCCTCTAGCTGCATCAACTGCGATTCTGACACGTTGGATCCAATCAAGCGTTGGACCTGGCTGTGCTCCTTGGACTCCTTTCCTCCCGTGTAAGATATCGTGTAAAGATCCCATCGTGGCAAACTCATAAGCAAGAATACGAAGATTCCCTTCAACACAGTAACCAAACAGCTGAACAAAATTATCATGCTGCAGCTTCGAAACCCTCGAGACCTGAGTCAAGAACTCAACATTTGATTCAGGCTCAGCTGAATTATCAAGCTTCTTAACCGCCACAGCCTTGCCATCTTTCAAGGTTGCATAGTAGGCTCTTCCGTATGATCCTTCACCGATCAATGCCTTTGATCCAAAATTATCAGTCTTTTCTTTCAACTCATCCAATGACAATGCAGGCACATCAATAGATGGAGGCTCCTTTAAAGCATCAGGCTTCACAGCAGCCTGTGGTCTTTTATTATGCCCTTCAATACAAGAATCACGAAAACATAAATTTGTATCCTAATAACCTACTAACGAGAATAATCAAAACATATTGGCACCAAAAGAATCACAACTAGTTTTGAGACAAAAAGAGCAGTACCAAAATCATTATGGTGCTTAGGGCTTCTAAGGTGCTCATTTTCAGAAGAATGGTAAGGTTCTTCGACGTGGCAAGCACAACACAACCACCTACGCATCTTTTCTCTCTTGCCTATATAAAGATCGTCTACAGCTCTCGGTTTATCCAGCCGAACAAAGTACCCTGGTGAACGGTCGTTGGCCTGAAAACGTCATCATCATTAATCATCAAATATCATCATTACTCGAAACGACACAAAACAACACTCGCAAAGATTTTGAAAGGTCGAATATAGAGCCAAAGTAAGTTACTTTAAATCAACAGAAACAATTTAGGATCTGAGTGACTGAAGTATTGCTATTCCATCGTATCAACAAAAATGTTCTGATCTTATAGAAATTGTAAATATGCGCATTGAATAGAGATTCATGTTAAAGTTAAGACCTTTACACAAACAAAAATGAAAGCTTTTTGAAGATAAATAAATAAATCTTACCGCCAGACCACGGCGATGATAATCAGAATCCATTGGATACATACCCAAAATTACAAACAATCAACGGATCGAATTGATTTAAGAAATATTGGCAGATAAAAATGAGAAGGAAGAATAAAAAAATTGAGAAACTCGAAACCCCTAAAAGAGCAGAAAGAGATTTTTTTTTAAAAAAAACAGAGATAAAAAGAAGAAAACAGCTAAGAGAATGTGTCAAAAGCAAAGAGAGACAGAGAGAAATGATGAGGAATAGACACTTGTCTCCCCCAAAAAACAGAAATAAACCCAAATTTAGAGATTATAATAATTGCAAAAGAGGAGAATATACCTGAAAAGTCTATCACTTGGGTGAGAGAGATATCGTATCGTATATATGTTTATGTATCAAAAATGATGGTTTTTATTGTTAGTTAAGAGAGAAGCAGACGTGGGTAATTGAATTTTCTTGGACAGGAAAGCTTTGAGCTAAGGACAGAGAGATATAATGGAAGAGACAGAGAAGCAAACGCGCTTAAGGAAAATCTTCGACAAAGATATATCTTTAATATCTTCTCTTCTTCTGTAGCTTTTGCTTTATGTCAACATCATTTTAGATGGTCAAGTGTTTTTCTTCTGGATATACATTATTAATTTTTAATTAATGTTTTTTTTTTTTGCTTTTTTTTGGCGCGTATTTTACGTATTTGACCTAATCCGGTCTGTTTTGTCGGCGTTTTTGATCTGAAGAATTACTTACAATTTGGATCACTTTCTGTGGGACAAAGAATGAGTTTTCTGTGAAGAAAGAATAAAAAGTGTACGGATCTAACTTGTTTAATATTTTTAAAAGAGAAAATGTGGAAAAAAAACAGTCTTATCAAGTTTTTAAAGTAGTCTAAAAAACTACAACTGAATAAATTTCAAAAGGGCAAAGGTTGAAAATGTTAGAATACTTTTAGATATAATCACGAAAAGTAAGTCTCCTAATTCCAGAGATACGACTTATGCGTCGGACGGTGACCGGTGGTAAATTTGCCGGCGAGGTTTTAAGGAGACTTAAAAATCTTCTTCCATGCGTTGGCGAAATTTCAATTCTATCCCCATATTCATTACGTTTGCTGGCTTTGAGATTTTAAGCCGAACTATTTCCCATTTACGTTCTTTACGCCGTTGCAGCCCACAGAGCCCCATTATAGGCCCAATAAGATCAACTTCTACGCCCTTTCACGTTTATGATTTTTTTAATATAGCACGTGTTTCATGTTTACGCTTTCAAAGTTCTTTTCTCTTCTCATACTATTTAATTTTGTTCACCTATTTCTTAATTAATCTGATCAGCTATTCTTTTCTTTTTTTTTACCGCATCTGATCACCTATTCTGATATCTAAAAATCCATAGTTAAGTTAATCGTGAAGGTATTTTTTTGTCAGTAACTTATATTTTACAAATGATAATCTTACGACAAAGATTTAAAATGGTAAAAGTTCAAAAAAAAAAAAAAAGATTTAAAATGGGAATGTTTCTGTGACATTAATTTTTACAAAAATGGAAAAAAAACATTTTTACATATAAAAATGTCAACGGTTGACAGCAACGATATACACACTCCTGTCCTGTCTGATCTCTCTATCCAATCATTATCATTTCTCACCGGAGAACCTCAGAAAAGAGTGAGAGCAATTCTAATGGGTCTCAATTTCAAAGAAATCAAGACGAAGAAGAATTTGATTGGACTTGGATTGGGACAGATCCTCTCGCTTCTCTGCACTTGCAATGCGTTTACATCTTCTGAGCTCGCCAGAAAAGGTTAAAGCTACTTCTTTTATATATAAATTTAGGTGTTGTGGGTTAGTTACCTCTTACTCAGCAGCTTCATGATCTCTGCCTGAAAATAGAAGATGTTTAGTGTAGGGACTTTGATAAAGTAATTCTTTAACATTCGAAATCTGTTTAGGAATTAATGTTCCAACAACCCAATCGTTCCTGACTTATATGTCACTGACAATCGTCTATGGAAGTATCATGCTCTATCGAAGACCCACAATTGAGGTCAGTATTGAAATTTCTCTCCTTGGAAACATTGGGTTCACTCTATGTTTCTGCTGACTTTTCATTAATGAGAGTGTATTTCATGCAAAACTTCTTGTAGGCCAGGTGGTATCACTATTTCCTCCTTGCTTTAGTTGATGTGGAGGCGAATTTTCTTGGTGAGTCTTCTTATTGAGACACTCTTCTTTACTGATCCTGGGGGTTATTGTGACAATGTAAATGCGATTTTGGAACTTAGAAATGTAAATACTTACGTCACAATTCTTGTTCTTTCTGTGGTGAAAGTAATATGTTCCTCTTTACTTTCCTGTCCTGTGGTGGGGTTTTGAACCATTTGCATTTGGTTTTACAGTTGTGAAGGCGAACCAGTACACACCGATAACGAGTGTTATGCTACTGGACTGCTGGGCGATCCCTTGCGTTTTGGTATTGACTTGGGTTTTCCTGAAAACAAAATACAGATTGATGAAGATCAGTGGTGTGGTTATCTGTATCTGTGGTGTTGTCATGGTAGTTTTCTCTGACGTTCACGCAGGGAGTCGAGCAGGTAATGGGGGAAACTAATTGGTTATTTCTGCAAGTAAAACACTTGCATAGCATAGCACCAAGAAACTCGTTTTAAGCATTTTATCATTGTTGTTGCAATTTACAGGAGGAAGTAACCCTGTTAAAGGAGATTTTCTTGTTGTAGCTGGAGCAACCTTATATGCTGTCAGTAATACCATCGAGGTAATTAAGCAAGTCTCTGCAATAATGCTCCATGAGCAATCTAAAATTCGAGAAAAGTTACAATAACAAAGTATTGGAATTCAAGTCTCCTTGTTTCTTTGTTATAGGAGTTCCTTGTCAAGAATACGAACACAGTTGAGCTTATGACCTTCTTGGGATTTTTCGGCGCCTTTATTAGTGCCATTCAAATGTATCCTTCAGACAAAAGTTATGTTTCTTAGACTTATATTGCTCATTCTCCAGGAAGTTCCTTGACTTGTTTGTCTATAGAGGCATACTAGAACGCGGTGAGCTCGAAGCTATTCACTGGTCAGCTGAGGTTGTACGTTTATTGCTATATCCCTTTCAGTTTCAGTCTCTGCTAACCAAAGGCTTGTTTTTTTTTTTTTTCTATTTCTTTTATCAGTACAAACTTTTTATCGTTTCTACACTTTCAGGTGTTACCTTTTCTTAGATTCGCAGTCACAGCGTTTCTCTTCTACTCATTACTACCGGTTTTACTCAAGGTACGAAACAAAACTGAGAACAAAACATGGTCAGATCCCGCTTTACTCTCTGTTTCCATGTTCAATGCCTCTGAAACATTAACATCTTTGGAGATATATGTTCTTCTCAGACTAATGGTTCAACAATGTTCACCCTCTCGTTACTCACATCAGATATGTGGGGGGTTTTGATCCGCATTTTTGCTTACCATGAGAAGGTTAGCTCACTTGTATATATCGAATATAAGTGAAACACTTACATTTCTGTCAGTAGAAACCAGTGTATGTGATCATGTGGCTATCTATTATATATGTTAGGTTGATTGGCTCTATTATTTGGCATTTGCTATTACAGCTATTGGCCTGACCATATACTCAACGTACGGTCTTTTTTTCTATTCTTTTTTCAACTATCTGTTCTACAATCATGGCTTCATCGAGAACGGTATCAATGAGATCAGTATGTTTTCTCGTTTTTGTTGATATTCTCAGGAAGGAAAAAGATGAGGAGGAAAAAAGTGATGAGCAGAGAACGCTGTTGGATGAGGAGGGTCGTGAAACACTTCTAGTTATAGGTGCTTCCACCCCCTGAGCTATTTTCTTTTTGTTTATGTCATTATATTGGCTCATTCTAGTTTGTGAGCTACAAGATTATTCTTTCTGCGCAAAACAAAATATTCCTTTTGTTCAAGTATATATGTAATTTCGTGCAGATGTATAGACTCTTTTCAGTGTTATCTTACTAGATAAATATATATATTTATGTTCGTTTAATGATTAAGGATTCAACGTGTATATACATTTTGAAGAATCCTTTTCCGTTTGAACTAAAAAGTATTATAGACCATGGATCAGTTCCATGAGGTCCAAATTTAACCCCCACTCTCTTCCTTATGGCTTGGGGTTTTACAGAAACTAAACATGAAAAAAATAAAGTTTTAACGCAATGACGATTACTTAGTGCTTACTCATTCTCAACTGGTATGACCAAAATTAGGTTTAACGCAAGATCTAGCGGTTTTATAAAATTTGACTTGACCGCCATGTGAGTAGTAGATGCAAATAAGCCCTTTCCTTTTTGGGACAAACCATAGCAAGAATGTTTCCGTTCTATTGGCAAACCCTAATTATATTCCTATAAGAAACCATAATTAACAGGAATGTTTCCTTGTCGTTAAGGATAGATTTGTCAGCAATTTTGCGCTCGATTGATCCCATCGAAGCAAGGTCATTCGATTTTGTCCACTCAGACCTATATTGCTTTCGTATCCGTCAGGTTTTTTTTTTTTGTTTTGGTCGATTTCTAATTACTACGTGAATTGATAAACCCTAATTTCTATTGTAGAAAAAACTTTCCTTAGACTTGCCGGAAATCTAATCACCCTATGTTTGAGAATTGGAAGGAGAAGAAGAAGATTAAGGATCATCAAAACGTAATAGACAAGCTAAACAATGTATGACTCTGTTTCATACATGTCTCCAATTTGGCGATTTTTTTTTTTTTTTTAAAAGTTATGAGATTGTTCTTTCTCACTGTATGTTCCTATCACACGTTCACCTCAGGCGGTTGAGATATTTACAAAAAGGGAGAAATATTGGCTGGACGAGGCTGCCACAGACCTTGCACGGCCAAATTCATCCAAAGGGACCTACAAATTGTGTAGGACCAAATCTTTTACTTGCTCTTATAATTATGACCCGCATGTTTTTATTTAACTCTGCCAATTTTTATGCAATTGCTTCAGTGGTGTTAGAAAAAATGGAGGTGGCCGAAAGGGCGGCTAAGAAGAATGCGAGTTATAAGCAGCCTCTTCTTAAAGAGGTGAGATTTTCTAATTCAGTTTTCCAAATGCATTTTATAGATTTAACTTGTGTTGAATGGATTAAGTGAACTTTTGACAACCACCCAATATAGGCTTTTACAATGATAACGTCGATTTTGTTTCAGTTCTTATGTTGTTTTGTTATAACTATTCAGGGGAATGTAAACATGAGATCTAACTATATTTGGAGAATAAAACAACACATCAAAAACGATTGTATCTTTATTTATCGATTAATAAATGAGTCATTATTGAGCAGATGATAGGATTGCAATGTTACTGTTTAAAAATCATTCATTGTTGCTAACGATGCTAACAAAAAGGAACCAGAATTGTGGATCAAAGACCGAATATAAAGATGAAAAATATGAGTTTAAGTCCAGAATTCATGACATATCAGGTCAGAGTCCATTTATTTTGTTATAATAAATTCATTATACGAAAAAAACAAGTATCCAAAAATGAGAAAGAGATGATTTTTAGTTAACATTACTTAACATCATTAGGAAATGATATTTTTAATAAAAATATCTTTTATTCAATATAACATTTATATAATTTTTTAAAATTCTAATTTATTGGATTAATCATGTGTACAAATTTTGTAATTTCATCAATTAAATTGATCAAAGAGGATTTGAATGAATTTGAAAAATACTTTATAACTAAAAATAATAAATAAGAATACTATCTTTTATGATGGTATTTAGTTTTCTCTTTATTTTTTTTTCCTTTTTACTTTTTTTATAGTTTTAATATCATTAAAACAATGTTAATAATAAAAAGTCCAATGCAGAGATGAAAAACATAAACTCAGGTTTAGAGTTTGCAACAAATCGGAACCCACTTTAAAAAATTAATAAATTAATTATATAAAAACAGAAAAAAACCAAAATCCAAAAATGAAGAAAAACTGGCTGAGTTTACAACATATTAGAAGATCAGCTGACATTTTTTTTCAAACATACTTGAATTCTGAAAAAACCATTTCTTTTATTATATTTCAAGAATTTTATTATGAAAATACAAATCAATGTATAGACGAGAATTATCATTTCAAAGATAGAAACGAATGTTTTTGTGACAGGTGCGAATATGTATATCTATAAACTTTGTATGATACTTTTATTTTTATTTAGGTATCATCAAATCTGATGAAAAAACTGAAGATATTAAAATTTGTAGAAATCATTAATCGCATCGATGACATGGATAAGTAGACGGATCTGATCAAGTACTTTGTATAAACAATGCTCAATTTTGAAGAAGTAATGTTACCACAAAAACCTAATGAGATTGAGTTTCAGAAAGGTACAAATTACGGAGAGACTAACCAAAGATCACCGGTTTTCTATTCGCCATTGCTTAGCACAGGTCACTGAGGTCAGGCCAGACGAAGTTCTGTTGGGGGTTTTCTCTCAGGCAGAGTTCCGTTGGGGGCTTTTCTCTCAGGTGGAGTTATGTTGTTGTTTATAAGGAAAATTGATTGGGTTTTAAGTCGACGAAGAAATAAAAAGATATATGTTTTGGGCTTTACAAAAGACGACAAATATTTGGGTCTGGTTTATCAGATCTTAGATATTTAGCCTAAAACTTCATAGGTATATACATTATTAGAAGAAAATGACTACTTTTCTTTTTGCTACAAAAACTTGTAATTTGTTATAAACTAATTTGGCCATTAAAAATTAGGATTATTGCTTTATTAATATCTCTATTTATATAAATAATATTTTGTTTTTGCAAATCATTTTTGTGTTACTTAATTCAATTTATTATTGATTAATATCTCTAATAACTGAACTTTTGACAACCACCCATTTTGCGTGTGGAAACAGTTGGCTAGGATCGAAAGTCTTAGAAAAAGAAAGATTGAGGCATAAAGATTGAGGCATTGCAGGATAGAGCTTTCACCAACACACGAGAGACGACCCGCTTTTGTTTCTTCTTTTAGTATTATTAACTAACTTGTCTTTGCATCTCTACCTATACCTATCATATCTATCTTATCTAGCCAATAAAACATTGGGTGTATTGCTGCGCTGAGACTATTTTTGGTCGGTCGATAGACCGGTTGGAGTTAAAGCTTTGAATTGTGTTGGTGTTAATTTATTTAGTTTCTAACCAAAATATACTCTGCATTTTGCTCTGCCATTCAACGGATGAGGGCCTCTGTGGTTCGAAGCACGATAACCGTAAAACTAAGATCGGAAATATACTCTGCATTTTTGCTCTGTCTATAGCTCTTACCTCTAAATAAAAGATACAGTCATTGTTATGAATTAAATTTCACATTCATTCCCAATAATGAAAAAGAAAGTACAGAGAACGACGAGAGCGGCTCTTCAAGACAAAGACATTTTGATGATGGTTCTGCTTTTTCTTGAAGAACACGAAGCTTAATCTTCCCAACACAGAGTGAGTTGCACAAAAGATCAAGAGGTTTTAATTTTCTCGAGTAGTAGAAAGCTTTTGCCTATTGCCGCATATCTATAGTACTAGAGTTTAATTAATCCACTTCCGAATGTAATTGGGATTTGATCAGTTCCTTCTTCCTTAGTATCTTTTTCCACTTGGTTCACTAATAAGTTTCAACAGGTTTTTGATCCTTAATCAATGTTTTGTTAATCAATAATCAACATAAAAAAATTCCATATCTTTATCTTATCCTACTCCCTTTTGAATTTGGAATGGCGTTTTCCATTTCATTTTTGTATATTACGATCTCTTAAGTTTTATTTGGGTATATGTAGTATATTTCTTAATTTAAATATGCAGCATTTTCAAATACATACACAATTAGAATGCTGTTAACGTAATATTTTTCTATAGAATTTATAAGATACAAGTAAATATATAAACTATAATGTTTATCTCATCCAGTAAAATTTAAATGGTAACGAAATAGATGTTGGACTGTCTCAGTAATATTGCTTTTGTCATAACGTGCTTTTGATTAATGTAAAGTAATTATCAACTATCTTAATTCAATTAAGCATAAAGCATCATTAAAAAATTCAATGATTCTGTAGAATAGACAAAAGACTCTCTGGCCTTCAGTCTCCTCTCTGAATCTGGTTCTGATCCATTGTATTGTATCTATACATTCACCATAACTCTTCACTAAGATTCTCAGCTTCCTCTGCAGCTAGGATTTGTTTTTGTTTTTGTTTTCCTGGTTGAGACAAGAAGAAAACAATAAATGGCGTTTTTCAATTTCAATGAGATTAAGAAGAAAAAGACTCTGATTGGACTTGGACTGGGACAGATCCTCTCCCTTCTCTCTACTCTTCTTGGCTTTATATCGTCTGAGCTCGCCAGAAAAGGTTTCACCCTTTTTTTTCAACCCATTAGTTTTAAACATATTCACGGCTTACAAATTTCAAAATCTTCTAGGGATCAACGCTCCAACATCACAGTCGTTCTTGGGTTATTTGTTACTGGCAGTTTTCTATGGAAGTATAATGCTGTATCGAAGACCTGTAATTAAGGTAAGTATTGAAATATCTTGGAAACATCGATTTTCACTCTGTGTTACTTACTTTTACTCTTGAGATCATTGGAGTAATAAGTGTGTATTAAAGATTGCACTATTTAGTTTTAACTTTCAACTGGCAAGATTTTTGACACTTTCAGTGCAAAAATTGTTGTAGGCCAAGTGGTATTACTATTTTCTCCTTGCTCTAGTTGATGTCGAAGGGAATTATCTCGGTGAGTGTTTTAAAATTGACAGACTCTTCTTTGGTCTCAGTAATCCAAGTAGTTAACTAGTGTGTTGCCTTAACGCTTACTCGAGCTTGACCAGCTGATGCAGCATTTCTGGCTGATGTTACAGTGAAAGTAATCAGTTATATTTTCTGTCTTGTGGTGAGCAATATAAGATTTTTCTTTTTACAGTGGTAAAGGCATTTCAGAACACATCAATGACGAGTGTCATGCTACTGGACTGCTGGGCGATCCCGTGCGTTTTGTTACTGACCTGGGTTTTCCTAAAGACGAGATACAGTTTGATGAAGATCAGTGGTGTGGTTGTCTGTATTGTTGGTGTTGTCATGGTTGTTTTCTCAGACGTCCATGCAGGGGATCGAGCTGGTAATGGTGTAAACTGATTCTTTACTTCTCTTGTTTGTCCTTTTCTCCCACTCTTCACATGCCTGCAAGTAAAAACTTACCTATTGGCCCGAGAAACTAGATTTTAAGCGTAACATGGTGGCATTTTTCAGGAGGAAGTAATCCTGTCAAAGGAGATTTTCTTGTTATAGCTGGATCAACCTTGTATGCTTTCAGTAATACCGGCGAGGTAAGTAAGTCTTTAATTTATCTTCTTTTTTGTCAACAAGCAAATGTAATGAATTTTTTAAGTGTACTTGTGTAACTCTAGTCTTCCTGTTCCTCTGTTATAGGAGTTCTTGGTGAAGAATGCAGACAGAATTGAACTCATGTCCTTTGTGGGACTTTTCGGCGCAATTATTGGTGCCATTCAGATGTATCCTTGAAATAGCAAAGGCTAAGACCTTTATCTTTTCTTTAAACTTAAATGCTATCAAAGAGGATATTCCTTGACTTGTCCATAGAAGCATATTTGAGCTTGATGCGCTCAATGCTATTCACTGGTCAACTGAAGTGGTAAGTTTGCTGCTACAGTACCGAGATCCATTTCCCTTCTCAATTTCTGTCATTTACTTTTATTTTAGCAGTACAAACTTAGAGTTTCTAAACTTCTGTGGTTTCAGGTTTTGTCTTACCTTGGAATTGCATTTGGGGGGCTTCTCTACTACTCGTTACTCACAGTCTTACTCAAGGTATGAGACAAAACTAAAACCATACAATGATGAATGATCAAGTTCACTCTCTGTTTTCATTCAACATGTCCATTTATTAGCTTATTGCCCATGCCTCTGAAACATTTTTGAAAATATGGTCTTCTCAGACCAATGGTACAGTTATGTTCACCCTCTCGTTACTCACGTCAGACATGTGGGCGGTTCTGATCCGCATTTTCGCTTACAATGAGAAGGTTAGCTCACTTTGTATAAACATTTGCATTTCTGTCAGTTGAAAACAAGTGTATGTGATCATATGTTATCTATATATGTTAGGTTGATTGGCTCTATTACTTGGCATTTGCTACTACAGCTATTGGATTGATCATATACTCAATGTACAGTCTTTTTGCACCTATCTTCAACTCCAATATCTGTTCTGCACTCTGGAAATCAGTATTCTTAACCCCTTGTATTTCCATTTCTTGATATTCTCATTTCTCAGGAAGGAGAGCGATCAGGAGAAACAAATAGGCGAAGAAGTGGTAGATGAGCAAAGAAAGCTGTTCGATGAGGAAGATGATGATTCACTTCGAGATAGCCTTATAGGTGTTTCCACCTGAACCTACAACATGAGGTTTTTGTTGCTTGTGTCATTAGAGACATATTGATTAATTTTTTTCCCGGGCATAACAAAAGGAAGAAGCTTTTGGATGGAGATAAGTTTGTAAATTCCCTCTGAAAAAAATTGGTCTAAAAGTGTAAAGAGAGACGACTTTTATTCGATACAGATTGTTTGAGTGATTGTATTGATGTTTCAAATGGTCTTAACTTCCCACATGTTGGTTAAGAAGGATATTTAAATGTTCACTTTAATAAATCACTATCTCTACTATTGATTATCTCAGTTAATATTTAGAAATGATAATGTCAATACCAAGAACTATCTCGGTTAACATTAAGAATTAGAAAGTTAAAGGTTCTCAAAGGCGACACACTCCATAAATGTAGAATTTAAAGAATCACCTAAACTCCTATCTGTTCGAATGTATCCTCTCACCGGAGAAGTTTTCCTCTTTTCCAAAACTTAAGAGGGAGTGAGAGCAATGGTGATGGTTTTCGATTTCAAGGACAACAGAAATAAGAAGACTCTGATTTGGTTGGTTTGGGACAGCTCCTCTCACTTCTCTCTACTTCTAATGGGTTTACATCGTCTGAGCTCGCCAGAAAAGGTTCAACCTTTCATTATTTTGGTTTAATGCTTTGAGGGTTTGTTACCATGACCCACCAGCTTCAAGTTTTGTCTGAAATTGAAGGCGTATCAGTACACATCATTGACAAGTGTGATGCTACTCGACTGCTGGGCGATCCCATGCGTTTTGGTCTTGACTTGGGCTTTCCTGAAAACAAATTACAGAATGCTGAAGATTAGTGGTGTGGTTATCTGTATCGTCGGTGTTGTTATGGTAGTCTTCTCTGATGTTCATGCAGGCGATCGAGCTGGTAATGGTTTGAGAAAGTTTTAGTACTGATTCATGACTTGTTTTCTTACTTCACTGAGAAACTCGATCAAAGTCGCTTTTTTTTTAGAAGGAAGTAATCCTGTTAAAGGAGATTCTCTTGTTATAGCTGGAGCAACCTTATACGCTGTCAGTAATGCCGGTGAGGTTAGCAAGTCCATATCACGAAAATATATAGTTTCTTTATCACGAAATGGTGAATTATTTATTGTTCCTTTTGGTATAGGATTTCTTTGTGAAGAACACTGCAGACACAATTGAGCTTATGGCCTTTATGGGAATTTTTGGTATCCTTTAGACCAACAACATCACTATGACTTTTATGTTTCTCAGATATTCCTTGACTTGTCCATAGAAGCATATTTGAACGTGGTGAACTCAAAGCTATTCACTGGTCAACTGAAGTTGTAAGTTTCATTTCTCCCTCTCCATTTCTGCAAACCGAAGAATGTTCTGTTATATTTTAATTATATCGGTCAACTATACTTTGGAGTTTCAGGTTTTTCCTTTCCTTTAGATTCGCGCTCACGATGTTTCTCTTCTACTCATTAGTCCCGGTCTTACTCAAGGTATGGAATAGAACTGAAACCATGTTATCAACCCCCCTCCCCATCACTGAAAACTGACAATGCTTCTGAAAAAGTGACATCCTTTGCAATATGATATTTTCTCAGACCAACGGCTCAACAATGTTCAACCTCTCGTTGCTCACATCAGACATGTGGGCGGGTTTTGATCCGCACTTTTGCTTACCAAGAAAAGGTATGCTCACTTTGAATTTCAAACATCATTACATCAGGAAACTCTCTAAATTTTTTGCCGTAGAGAAACCAGCGGATGAGATCAAGTGTCCCTTTCTATTAATCTCAGGTCGATGGGCCTACTACTTGGCATTTGCTACTACAGCTATTGGACTGATCATATATTCAATGTATAGTCTTCTGCTAGAGTACAATATGTGTTCTATACTCATGATTTCATCAACATCAAGTACAGTAAAGAATTTATCAATGGGCTTATCTTGACCCTTTTTCTCCTTTTCCATCTTTCTCAGCAAGGAGAAAGATCAAGAGGATCAAAGAAATGGACAAGTGCCAAACGAGGAGCTTTTGTGTTGAGAAAAGTTAGTAACTTATAACAACAGTTGGCAACTGTCAAACAGAAAAAGGCTTTATTTGATCTTAATTTAATTGTAAAAAGTACACAATAAGATTTTGAGAACAACATTGTAGTTATTATACAAGTTACTTCAAATGTATAAACTTCTTTTATTCTTACGTTTATTTTTATTTAACTTACTACGACAATGTAAGAAGCTTCATCTCCACACAGCTCTAGTACGGTCACTTGAAAGCTCATCGTTATGTACACAAACGTCAGAGCAAAGAACTCGTGTAAGCGCCAGACAGATCCAGTGACAAAACAGCTCCTTCTCTGTTAAATATGTTTTCGGACAGGTGATTTTGCAAACGGTTTTTTAACGGTATGCGTCCTTCAAGCTCTCATCGTTAGACTTCAATTTCCTTCTGCGTGAACGAGGGAACAGTAGCTGATGGATCTTCTTTTCTGCAACCATTTCTGTTGTAGCCTGTCACAAAAAATGATGAGAGACGAATAAGCATACGAATTCCTCTATATTCAAAAAGTTTTATCTTTGTTCAATGTTTTGATCTGAGAATTTTCTCACCCTTGATTTGAAAGCGAAACGGTGAGTTTGGACTTGTGCGCCTGCGAAAACTCTCACATCCATACCGAGGCTATCAACACTGATCAGGTTAGCTTCCTGCATAAGAATATTACCATACAGTTGGCAAGATTGGTATACAAATGTAAAATCGGAATGGTTACAGAGTGATAGTTATTCGTTATTAGGCGTCTTGTAAACTATATGCACATAAACTCGGATACAATACCTCTACATGAAGACCTTTCTTTTTGCACAGAGCTTTGAGGGCAATGCCTGAATTAATCCCTCTGTTATTGAAGCGCTCTATGATTGCAGAAGTTGAGTGCACCAGGATGTCTGGTTCAGCGTCTTGAAAATCTTGCAAACTTATAGAAGACTGAAAACGTCAAAGAATCTAGACATCAACTCACGGTGAGACCGTGGGCGAAAATAAAATGAAACACTTAAGAGTTTGAATGAAAGCCTATGTTCGATGTTAAATTGCAACTTCGACATATTTCAAATTACTTTTACTTTCATCCAAATGAAAGAAAATAGATGGTTGCAAAAACAGACCTCTGTTCCATAGAGGGAGAGAAGCTCTATTCCCACAATCTCTAATCTATATAGACTTGAACTTATATCGTTCTCGTCACGTCTGGAACTAGTGCTTGGATTATCATCACCTGAAAACAAATATCCAAAAGGGAGGGAAATAAAAGATGTCAACAGAAAAGTTTACAATGTACATTTCAACACATCTGATTTTAAGGCGAAGAGAACATGAAAGGACCTTGAACCTCCCAGCTATAGTCATCTCTATCTTCCGAGATAAATAATCTTCTTATATATGATTCCTCGTCAAGGAAAGCGGGCCTAAGGCATCCGAGTATGGACACACCATTAGACGGATAGTCCATTTTCCTATCATAATCCATGTTGATGGCCTGCATGATTGCAAAGACAATGTTCCAAGTTTATAGAAAGCATATCACTTTGATTAGGCTATTGCAAATTGTGGGTATTTATTAATTTATATAACCTTCGACATGTGTTTGGCAAAGTAAATAGGATGAACCCCGTTGGAAGTGTCAGGCATTCCCCAATCGATGGGAATATCTCTAGCTTCAGAATCCATAATCTACTCAAATTTCAAAGTAAATAAATGACCAAAGACCGTTAATAAGACAAGAGACATTAGCCTGTTTTGCAAGGTAACTAAAAGAGTACAACATGTATTCAACCTACCTCGAAATAATGGTCATCAAAAATGATTTGGTCAAGATTACCAATTTCCGAAATGTTATAATCCTCATGGAGCCGTGAGTTCTCGTATCGCGGGACATCCATTCCAAAAAAGGCTTTCTACAAGTATGTGATGAAATGCAGAAGATTGTGCTTATGCCAAACTTATTAATTATGTACAGGTACATGACATTTTACTTGATCAATGGCATACTTACCACTGGATTACTAGCTCCAGGATCTTCTAAGATGTTCTCGTTATCAGGAATATCGAAAAAGATATCTAGATTAAAAAAACAGAACACACGACAAAAACAGAGCTGGTGAGAAAGAAAGTGATCGATACACAAACACTAATACATCGAGCATTAAATATAATACTGACCTCCATAATCATCAATGACATACTTAAACTCGGACCATGAATTCTGATCATGTGGTTCACAGTGAATTGCTCCAGGAAACACCAACACAGCACTGCTGTTAGCCTACAATGAAACGATGGAAACCATGTTCATGCACACTCCTCTACACATCAAAACTCAACGCTGTTCTAGTTGATATGAAACTCAACAGTAATGGTCTCATATAGATTGTCAGCTACAAACCTCGACCGTAGTCCTTGCTGCTTCAGCAGGAGAGAGTTTAGTCTCCTGTACTCTTTTGCAAGGCTTCAATTCCTCGAGAGGATGGTAGCCGTAGAAAGATGAATCAGGAACCGAATCAGAATAATCAGCAGCAACCGAAACTTTAGTGAGGCCAAGGTCATGTCCACCGGTTGATACATGAAATGCTGATCCAAAAAAAGGAATCTTGCAACTGGAACTGGATACAAACGCACAATAATGGACTAACATACATTTTCGGAGACAAACACATAAAAAAAAAGTAGAGAGCAATACGTTTTCTTTGTGAATCTAATAATACCTCAAAACAGAGAGATTAGCAGAGGCACATCCATCAAAGACACGGTTTCTTGCGCTGCCGTTTCTTTTGTAAGGCATGGAGGAAGAGAAGTCATCAGTGTAAGAGTGATGGCAATGAGATGGACCTGACGAAGACATACCAAAAAATGTTCAAAGCCCCCAAAATTACAGAGGAAACAAAATAATAACAATAATTGAAAAAATTACAGGAAAGATTGAAACTTTGATAAATAGATTCACAAATCTCTAACAATGACATTAAATTTTCATTAAAAAAAAACAAACTTTACTCGAAAAATAATCTAACGAGTCAACGGAAAAGGAATCTTGGAAATGCTTTCGCCATTAATGAAAAGGTTTGAGGATGAGTTAATGAATTCGTCTCAAACAGACATGCACAATCCATTACCAGCTTCGGTTTAACCAAAGAACAATATTAATACAACGAAACAAAATGATGAAGAGAGAGATCTCGGAGGTTGGTGAGGTACCGAGGGAAAAAGAAGAAGCAGCTGCGATCACCATGATGCTTTTTACACAAACGGATCGGCGAAACTGAAACTTAAGCCACCGTTGTGAAATGTCAAAGTAGCAGAATCTTCTTCGTCTCCGCCGTATTATTCGTTGGCCGTCGTCGCTGATCACGTTTCTGTCTCTTTGTTTGTGTTCACTGTCGCATCTCTATATAATTTTTTTTGCCAGAGACTTCAGCTTTTTCTATTATTATTTGTTATTTTATTCGTTATTTTGTTTTTTTGTTCCTTTTTTTTCTTGTCTTCATGGGATTTTTTTTTATTTTATCTATTTGGGTCAGATCATGCGAAAGTTTGTTGTGGTTGGTATCTCTTACGGAAATCTATAATCCCATTCTTCTTTTTCATCTCAAAATAAAAATCTATCGAAAAATGATTATATTGATGGATGGATATTCCTTTGATTCTTTATTTAATATACTCATGAAATCGCTTGACTCACACACGACCAATTATGAATTTTATGTATGACTTGTGAGTTACGGTTTAGCTGGTTTTGGTTGGTCTGGTTTAGTGAACCTATATGAATGGTTTCGATTAGATACCAATACTTTGCAAGTCTCTTTCCTTACTTTTTGCTCTTTAATTTTTAGTTTTTTTTTTCAGACGTCGGCAATATAATGCTATAGTATCATACTCTAGAGTGATGATATACGTTTAGTACAGTACTTTTTACAAGTTACATGTTTTTCAGATGTTGGCAAGAAAACAATGTTTTTTTTTTAGATACTGTAGAATTCTTTTTCTTTTCCTTTTTTATTAGTGTTTTCTTTATTTCAGTTTCACCACAGCACTCTAAGTATATGTATACAATGTTTTTTTTTTTTACGACAAAAGCTCCATATTATTAAATTATCATATCCAAGAAATTGGCCTCAAAATCTAACCAACTTGAAATCATAGAGTCTACAAAAGGATTTATTATTGTTATATGAGTAGAGAAAGAATTACAGAAGAAACGTATAATACCAAATATATTTTTTTTGGTGAAAATGTTAAATTTTAGTAATACCAAATGTTTACACATATATTTACTATATTGATGGTTTACACATTTAATCAAAGATAAGACAGAACTACAATAAACAAATTAAATTAAAATATAAAAATTAAATAGCAAAAGAAAAAGGTAAGGTTTAAAAGAATATAATTACGAACAAGATACAATAATTCTTTCATGTTTTAATATCAATAAATAAATTTTTTTTTCAACTTAAAAACAAAAATTCATATTTTTTAAACTCATGAACCAATCTTTTGGTTTTTTAATCCTTCAAGCGTAGATAGATTTTGATGTTGTTATACCTATAAAAAAAAGTTGTGAGAGCAGCAATCATGGCTCTCATAAACCTGTGATAATCTTCTTATTAATTAATACTCTTTTTTTCTGACAATATCTTCTCTTTATTTATGCTATCTTTTTAACTATATTTTATACCTGATAATCTACAGTTCTCAGTCATAAATTTTATTTTCTCTATTTAATTTTAATTCAATCGCCAATCTTCTAGCTTCTAATTTCTAACTTCTAATTTCTAACTTCTAATTTCTAACTTCTTAATTCTTCACTCAAGGAAAGACTTCTTCTTTGATGCTATTATGTGTATGCACATAAAAAAGAGTTCCTTAAGGAGCTATTATTGGTTTGGTAAACATCTCAACCTTTTGAGTTATATGGAACAAAGAAATTTGGATTTTCATGATTTGAATATTTCTGAGATAATTTATATTTTGTCAATTTTTCAACTTTAACTCAGCAGTGAACTTACTTTTTAATTCTTAAAATATAAAAAGTTTCCAATGAAACTAATGATTCGTGATTAATCAATCAATTTGATAAAATTAATGAATAAACTCGATAAAACAATAAATCTAATGAACCCAATTTAAACTTAAATTTTTTTGATATAAGTTAGATATACAAAATTTGTACGTTCCAATTTAAAAGAATGAGTATATTCGATGGCGATCTTCTAGATTATCTAATGAATCATTAATAGAGTTTCACGATATTAGAAATTTTCTATCGCCCTAGAAATTATTGAAGTAATCATAGAGTATTTGTATTTCGTAAGTTAATTATCATGTTTATTTTTAAGTATTATATAAGAATCCCTAACAAAACTTTTAAATTATATAATTTGTATGAAATCCAATAAATAGATACGTTGTGAAAAATATGATCCAATAATTTGGGAGAAAATTTCTTCTGTTCTAATATCTCGCGGTCATCCACCCAGTAAAGATGGGCCTGATTTGTTAAAAGCCCAAGCCCATATTTGGTACGTGTTAAGTTTCTATTGGATGGAGTATTAAACATTTCCGTGGGAGACAATCCTGTGCTTCTTAGTTCTTACTATTGTTCCATCGGTCTTTCCCGTGTTTCTCCTAAAACTCTTTTTTATTACAAGAACACGAACAGAACCAAAGAGAACCCTAGATTGTTCTATTGCCTTGGCTTTATTTTCTTATATTCCCCGCCGAAAACGAATCCGAGTATCGTTAAGGAAAGAAGCATCATCTTATCGAATTTCATTCAATCGATCAATTAATCGGAATCCATGGTGGGTTTGGGTTTTCTCTCTGTCGCTTCTCCATATTCTTATATTTTCTATTGCCGCTTTAATCTCTTGGGCGTGGTGACTCTTTGTCCCTTTTGATAAAATTGATTCATTTTAACCTTTGTTGTTGATTTTGTGTATATCCGAGAGATTGATTTCTTCTGTGAATTGGATGCGGATTATTCAGCTTTTTCCTTCTTTCGGACATAATTTCTAATACTCTTTCCTCATTTCGTGTTCATTTCCCTTTAGCTTTGGAGTTTTTATTGCCGCGGCGGCTTTTTTTTCTTTTTACCTCGTTCTATGTCTGATTGAAATCTATCCATATTAGTATTAATGTTGTAATTGCAGTAATTATATTTTTTTAAAAATCGAAAGAAACATACTTTTAAAAGAAAAACAAATTTTGATTATGTTTTGTTCCTTCTAGATTTGATCATCATGCAAAACAAAAGATGACTAAACGTTGTTGTATTTTTGCGAGTAATCTAGAATGTTTTCGTGGATATAGATATCAGTGGCCAAAGGCCTATGCTTATCATGTTGCATTCGAATACCAATATTTCTCGTTTCTTTTCTTTGACAGGCTGGGAGAATCATTGCGCAGTTCATTGTGATGGGTACTGGGATATTGGGTCGTGCTTTCTTTCAAGCCTATCGTCAGGCTATTGCAAGTAAGTTTTCTACACTTTTTTTTTTATATGTTTGCTTTTTGTTTACATGAAGTGAATATCTGTTTTTTTTCAATTGACTGATTGGTTTCTCATTTTTCATGGTGACTAGTGATTCTGTTAATTCTTTTTTTCTTTTTTTTGTCGTAGCTCCTGATTATTTGTTTACTACTATTAGAACGGGGTTCATATGTTCTTGAAACAGAATGCTCTACGTTTATTGAATATATTGAATCGGAAACAGAGTTGCTCCTGTTTTTGAATTAGTGGTTGCTTCATGTATCCAGTTATGGCTTTCTCTTCTTTTAGGAAGATATGATAGATTTTTGTCGCAGCTGCTACTATTAGTTTACATGTGTCTGTCTTGCTCTATTTGATTCGAGAAGATTGAATCTGTACTTAAAGACAATTAGTCATGTATTTGTAATGAAAGAGGCCTATCTTACCCAAGAAACTTCTTTTTGCAGATGCGTCTAAAACTGGAGCTGCGCAGGAAGCAATGCAGAATGCAGTACGTAAAGCAGGAAAAGCCATTAATGAGCAAGAGGCTAGGCAGATTCTCGGTGTAACTGAGCAGACCACTTGGGAGGAGATATTACAGGTAAAACATTTCTCTTTCATCGGTCTATTCTGAAACTCTGAAGTCAATAACTAAAAGGAGTTTGGCTGGTCTATATATGAATGCAGAAATACGACAAGCTGTTTGAGAATAACGCCAAAGCTGGAAGCTTTTACCTTCAGTCGAAAGTTCTTCGAGCCAAAGAATGTCTCGAAGTTGTGTACAGGAGCAAAGCCAACGGTACACCTAGTTAAGACTTTTATCTTCTTCTCTTTTTTTGTTCTTACAGATTTAAGTTTCTTGCTCTTTATGTAAAATCAAAGACAATATCACAGTTCTTTGAAATGATGTGTAACTTTGAAAAACGGCCATAGTTTTCTTCATCCATTATTTAGTAATAACGAAGAGGGCTTGCTCTGTTCCATTGATCAGTGTCAAAGAACCCGTTATATTAGAATGGAATGTTGTTCTATGCGTGTATGTTGTATCTTTCACACTTAAGACTCTTTGTTTCTGTTTTTGATTCAGATTTGAAACTGAGATAATCTACAGTTTGTTATGTATATGTAATTACTTCATTAATTTAGTCGCTTATGTAAATGCTTGAGAAAAGCTAAATCTCAGATTATGTATAAGCAGGTATGAGTTGAACATGTTTTGGGAAATAGTGCTAAGTCAGGCTCAGGCTAGCAGATTTTGATTTAATCGGTTTTGAAAGTTTATTGGGCTCGAAATTATAAATCTTTCGGTGTGCAAAGCAACTTAGAGCCTGAAGAGTCTGTAAAAGTCCGTTTTTTTTCTTTTAGGTTTGACAAGAATGAACCGTAACCTATCACCATCTACTCTTGGGTATTTATAACCGAGTTTCAGATATTTGAATGAAAATAGCAGAAACCTGACTTTATTGCAAATTTCTTTTCATAAGGGGGATCTATACAACATAAAATTCTATGCACAACAATTAAATTACAATCCAATTTTTGGCAATCCGAAATGAGAAGCTAGGATGAAAACGTGAAAGGAGATGAGTAGTCCTAATGAAGTGGAAGTGAAGTGGTTCGTCCTGAGATAATCGTAGTCGTTGAGTGAAATGTGACGATCCTTATTTGGTTCACTTCTTGATCTCCTCGTACACCTTTTCTTTATTCCATATTTTAAAAGAAAATCTGTAAAACGGAGACGAAAGAGTGCTTTAGATCTATGAATCCAAGTTAAAGCATGAAAGTAATTAAGTGTTTAGATAAGATGTTGTGTTTGGTATAAAACTTACTTGAATATTGGGGAAGTTTGGTTAAACTTGGTGAGCTGTCTAGTAGTGGATGGGAGGTGGTGGAGAGGCGTAGATGTAGACTGGAGGAGGAGTAGATTTTACGGGAGGAGGAGGAGAGTTGTAGTGGTATGGTGGTGGTGGAGATTTGACTGGTGGGGGAGGTGAGTGGTAGTAGTATGGTGGAGGAGGAGATTTTACAGGAGGGGGTGGAGAGTGATAATAATACGGTGGTGGTGGAGATTTGACTGGTGGAGGTGGTGACTGGTAGTAGTAAGGAGGAGGAGGTGATTTCACTGGAGGAGGGGGAGAATGGTAATAGTAGGGTGGTGGAGGAGATTTCACGGGAGGAGGTGGAGAATGATAGTAGTACGGTGGTGGGGGTGATTTTACTGGTGGGGGAGGTGAATGGTAGTAGTAAGGAGGAGGAGGTGATTTGACTGGGGGAGGTGGAGAGTGGTAATAGTATGGTGGTGGTGGCGATTTGACTGGTGGAGGTGGAGAGTGGTAATAGTACGGTGGTGGTGGTGATTTCACAGGAGGAGGTGGGGAATGGTAATAATAAGGTGGTGGAGGAGATTTCACGGGAGGAGGTGGGGAATGGTAGTAATATGGTGGTGGCGGAGATTTTACGGGTGGGGGTGGTGAATGGTAGTAGTATGGAGGAGGTGGTGATTTGACTGGTGGAGGAGGAGAGTGGTAGTAGTATGGCGGTGGAGGAGATTTGACCGGTGGTGGAGGAGACTGGTAGTAGTATGGAGGTGGGGGAGATTTCACTGGTGGAGGAGGAGAGTGATAATAGTATGGTGGTGGAGGAGATTTCACTGGAGGGGGAGGAGAATGGTAGTAGTAAGGTGGTGGAGGAGACTTCACCGGTGGAGGTGGCGAATGGTAATAGTAGGGTGGAGGTGGAGACTTAACCGGTGGTGGAGGTGAGTGGTAGTAATATGGTGTAGGAGAATGAGTTGGTGGTGGTGGAGACTTGTAAACGTAAGGAGTAGGCGGTGGTGGTGATTTATAGACATACTTTGGGGTTGGAGGTGGCGGAGACTTGTAGACGTAAGTTGGTGTTGGTGGTGGCGGTGACTTATAAACGTAGGTAGGGGTTGGTGGTGGAGGAGATTTGTATACGTAAGTTGGTGTTGGTGGTGGTGGTGATTTATAAACGTACGTATGGGTTGGTGGTGGCGGTGACTTATAAACATAAGCTGGGGTTGGAGGTGGTGGTGATTTGTAAACGTATGTAGGAGTAGGTGGTGGCGGGGACTTATACACGTAAGTTGGAGTTGGAGGTGGTGGAGATTTGTATACATAAGTTGGAGTAGGTGGTGGTGGCGACTTGTAGATGTAAGTCGGGGTTGGAGGTGGCGGAGACTTGTAGATATATGTTGGGGCTGGCGGTGGCGGTGACTTGTAGTAGTAAACGGGGGTTGGAGGTGGCGGAGAATTGTAGTAGTAAGGTGGGTGGTAAGGAGCTGGTTTATGGCATTCCACATAAGGCTTCTTAGGTGCATAAGCAAAGGACTTGGCGTAAAGCACAACCTCGTACTTGGTCTTTGATTTCACATGAAGTTTAGCTCCTTTGTTACCCATATGGTAACTTGTTGGAATATTACAAGGTGAGCCCTTTGGTGGCGCGTGTAATTTGGCCGTGCATACCTCACCGCCGTATTTGCGGTAGTTGTATCCTTCCACGGTGATTGCGTATTTACCGTTTATCTTTGTCTTTCCGTACGCTTTGACTGTTTTGTCTCCCGCCTTACACGTCACCTCCACAACGGCGCCTACATGACAAAAATATTTTTGTTTAAATATACTAAAAAACTAACTTGCGATATTTTCTTTGGATCTTGATCTCTCTTAATAAATCAATAACAAATTCAGTCTTTTATTTATTTTCCTTTATTTGTAGTCATCGTTTTCTTTATAGTAAACAATATTTCGTAGTATTTTACTGTTTATCTACTTGCTAATTAGGTAATATTTTACTGTTTATATACTTGCGAATAACGGATTTGTAAATTTACCTTTGAGATGCTTTTTGTCGTGTGACTTTTTGGGGTAAGTCCAGTCGTAGCATCTATAGCAGTAAACTTTACCGACGACTTTAAATACAAGTGGTTTTGGGTGTGGGTGAGGATGGGGGTGAGGGTATGATACTGGTGGTGGTGGAGATGTGTAGTAGTACGGTGGAGAGTATGATTTGGCTGGTGGTGGTGGGGATGAGTAGTAGTAAGGTGGAGAGTAAGTTTTTGGTGGTGGTGGAGGTGATTGGTAGTAGTATGGTGGTGGTGGAGATTTCACCGGTGGAGGAGGAGACGTATAGTAGTAAGGAGGAGGAGGAGATTTCACCGGAGGTGGTGGGGAGTTGTAGTAGTATGGTGGTGGTGGAGATTTCACGGGAGGAGGAGGAGAATGGTAATAGTATGGTGGTGGTGGAGACTTCACTGGTGGAGGTGGTGAATGATAGTAGTATGGTGGCGGGGGAGACTTCACTGGAGGAGGTGGAGAATGGTAGTAGTATGGTGGTGGAGGAGACTTCACTGGAGGAGGCGGAGAATGGTAGTAGTATGGTGGTGGTGGAGACTTCACCGGAGGAGGAGGAGAATGGTAATAGTAAGGAGGAGGAGGA
>OVBI01000764.1:31883-54327 GCA_900406495.1 Sisymbrium altissimum
GTAATAGTAAGGAGGAGGAGGAGACTTCACCGGAGGAGGAGGAGAATGGTAGTAGTATGGTGGAGGAGGTGACTTCACTGGGGGAGGCGGTGAATGATAATAGTATGGTGGTGGTGGAGATTTCACAGGAGGAGGTGGAGAGTGGTAGTAGTACGGTGGTGGTGGAGATTTCACTGGTGGTGGTGGAGAGTGATAATAGTACGGTGGTGGAGGAGATTTCACCGGAGGAGGAGGTGAATGGTAATAATACGGTGGAGGAGGAGACTTCACCGGAGGAGGCGGTGAATGGTAATAATATGGCGGTGGAGGAGACTTTACCGGAGGAGGAGGAGATTTATACTCATACGGTGGAGGAGGAGATTTTACCGGAGGTGGTGGAGATTTGTATTCGTATGGTGGTGGAGGAGAACTATAGTAATAAGGTTCCGTTGCCAAGGTCAAACCCGCGAGTAGTGCCAATACAGCAACTACCAAATGAGTCTTGCCGGCATGACTCCATGCCGGAGTTGCCATTGTTTTCACCGGGAAGCCTCACCGTCGGCTATTATTTATTGTAGTAGACAAGATGTATACTTGTCTTCTTAGTTAAGAGAAGAGAGAGAGATAGAGAAAATGTCTTAAGTAGATTGGTTTGTGTTTCTGCATGGACAATGGTCTGTTTATATAATGGCAAATAGTCATCGGAGGTGTGCCTCATTATTTAGGAGCCGGTTCAATATTTTTGTACTCTTTTGTTTGTTTCTCATGTTTTATTATTAGCTGGCATTTATTCATTTTAGAAAAAACCAATTTACAGAGAACCTGTTTAGAAATTATTCAGCGGGTCAGAAAACTAATCTTCAACCACCCATTTGAAAAATCCCTATTCTGATTGATTGTTGATACATTTTTTAGTTAATCTACTATATAGTATAATAGTACTATCTAGCTGCTTGTTAACCTATGTCAATCACAATGACGTACACACTTGTTCGGATACAACTTTCTACTGCGACCGACACTATATAACTTTAGTTTAACGGTTTATTATCCGTATACATATATATAAATAGATCATCATCATAAAGTTTTAGTTACCAAGTTCAAAATAGGTAAGAGGAAATTTATGATTTTGTTACAAGTATTAATGTGGTTTGTTCAGTAAATGGTTCTAAAACAGACTTACCAATTTTAACCTTATGCATATTATACAAATTACCAGAATGTTCCTAATGTTAATAAGTCATACATGTCTAAATTAAAACATTGTAAAACAAATAAATGTCAATAGAAAAGGATAATATATCTAAGTTACTGTCAACTGAAGTCAAATCTGTATGCTTTGAATTGCTGGTTTTTATAAAAGCAATAATGATCACTAACTAGACAGCATGTGAAAGATGAAACCGAGTTACAAAAAAAAAAAAATTATATCGACTGGATAACTGATGGACTATGAAAATTTAGAGACATAAATTTTTATTATATATATATAAATTAAAAAAAAAAGGTAGACATGCACTAGATGAAAACTTGAATTTGATGAATGTGTTGCGAGATGACTTGTTTCGTTTTTTAATGGGGTTCAAGAAATTGTGTCGACTCGCTTCAAATATTTAGTACTTGTTTCAAAAACATAACTAACATAAGATTACGCTTTCTTTTCTCTCAGAGAATGAAAATGTACGTACTTTCGTTTCACTCTCTGTGTGTGTGTTTGTGTGTGGAATACACGTTAAATAATTATCTCTGAAGATAATAAAAATTCGATCTCTCTTGAGATAAGAGCAGGGCAAGCCCATCATCTAACACGACGACAATACGGACTACATATAACATGGAAATATGTCTATTCGGTCAATTTCGGAGTATGATATCATTTTTAAAATCATAAATTTTCAACACAAAATCAATTAACATAAGTGAAAAATTACATATACAAGGTATAACAGAATACCAAAATTAACAAACAACACGTTGCCATTCACAATCCCTACAAAGTGTAATGACAAATTTACGTCGATCTTTGAAGAACTTAAATATTACATGCAGTGAAGAGATTGTAGTATAGCTTTTTGAACTTTTGAGAATGGAGAACGATGATAATTTACGGTGTGTGTATTTGTTTTAGAAGTCTTTTTATTTTACACTGTAACTTCTAGTTAAGACAAAAAAAACTTGTACAAATAGCTGAACTCGAAAGTGTTTTGTTCTATTATGATCGAGGCCATGTAGAATCTGTATTTATTTTGTTGGTATCTAGCACATAACTTTAGTTGACAAGAAAAAAAACAAAAGCAAAAAGGAACATAAAAGAAGGCAGGACTCATAATTATATATAGATGTTGCCAGCATATAATGCAGGTCTAAATTTTCATGCGCAAGTAAATAAAAGTTAATGTTTCCATTATTTTGTGCGTAAAAATGCACTCTTGCCCGACGTCATTGGTAATTGCCTAACTTAATTTAAATTTTAAATTTGGTTTTTCAATGCAGATTTTTGTATGAGTTTGGGTTTTTGCGACCAAAAAAAAAATGCAGATCTTTGTATAATGATTAATGACTGGAATCAACCTGGTCACTTTAACGATTGAACCTAGCTTGCTACATAACCATGTAAGATAAAAAAAGCAATATATATTTTAATCCGTTATTCAAGTTAGCAATGTTTTTTTATTTGTTGTAATGTTAGCAATGTTTATATGATATATATATTCATTAGGTAGACTTTTTTTTTTTGTAAACTTCATTAAGTAGACTTTGATTTAGAGATAAATGGTGCATCATCTTCTGAATCATCACATGTCTATTAGCTAGTTTCGTCCAGGCAAATAATATATAATCTTCCTATTAATACTTTAACAAAATGGGGGAAAATCATTTATATTAATCTAATTCCAATTTATCATCAATGTTAAGGGAAATGTTACTTTTAATGTTGGCACCTTAATATTTTAATGTGTAGATATTTATATGTGTGAGTATTGTAACAAAGTGGGTTTAAAAGAAGAGAATGTAACGAAGTCTACAATCCAATCATGAACCTACCTATTAATTAAGCTCGACAAAAAAAAACCTCAACTTGAATAGTTTTTCAAAAACCAAATGTTAACTTCGTACTTTACATAGTTTATTTAGTTAGTTGAAAGATATAATATTAAAAAAAAATTGAGTCAATTATCCCAAGAGAACAACAAAGACAGCAAATATTCTTATATAAGAGTTAGAAATTTTTACTGACGCGTTTAATATGTGATAAATAACTAACCACAGCATAATCAGTAGAGTAAAACGATAATCTCCATGCACATAACTGTTCTTCGTCTATAAAAATGTATCGGTAAAAAAAAAAAAAAACAGATAGCTCGGTCCACGGAGTTCTGCGCACGGCAATACCTGTTAACTTCAACTTCAAGATCACGTTATACAAAGTTGATTACAATTTATATTTTATTTTCCATAATAAAAGGACGACCATAAAATTTTAAAGTCTATCTCTGGACCCTCATTGTAGATATAATCTGAGGTGGTAAAAAATAATATTAAGATGTAAAGGTGGCTGCAAACATGTCTCGACAAATTGATAAAGAAACAAATTGTTGGAATAATTGTTTCCAAACGATTACAAATTCCACTTCCACATGCTGCGAAGGGAACATCACGTGGCCACGTGTCGGTCAAATTCTCTTAGTTTGCCACCGGCTCAACCTGTTACGTCCTTTTGTTAAGTGTTGAGTTTGTTGACTCTACTTTTTTTGTTACCAAAGGTAGGGGAAAAAAACGTCGGAAATTGATCCGTAGATGTAACTTCCATTTTGATTTTTGTACGTTTATAGATATCGAACGTGTGACATATTCGTGATTATTTTGATCTGCTCACATAGTGGATTCTTTTCTTTTTTTTTTGGTACGCAAAATAGAGCAATAGTTTTACAAACACATAGTGGATTCTTGTTAATGCTTGTTTTTCTTCTTTAATCCCTTATATTATCAAGTATCAACCCTTGAAACTTCTCTTTGCATATATAGATGTTAATTAATTGATCATTCGTCGAACAAAAAAATTGGTTATTCAAATGATACTGGACTTTTTAAGTGCGAAAATTATAACTTTCTTGTAGTGTAATAAACAAAATCCAACACCTAATAGTAATAAGAAAATCAAACTAAGAAAATGACAGATTAACGGAGTCAAATTGAGTCCTTAACTAATCTCCATTAACAAATGACGCCGACACTTGTCTGAATATTGAAGAAAACGTATAACACTAATGGCCAAATGTTTTGTTTTTTCAAATCTGTTACTCAATTCTTATTTTTTTTTATTGTTGTTACGAAAGAACGTTTCGTTGCAGGTAATGCACGTACTCTTCATTCCCATGTGTTAAAGTGTGTTTATCCGAAAACTTCCGGATCGGTTTAGAGGCCGGTTTATATTATAGCTTTATTTTAGCGTAGAGCTCTATCCAGTACTATGTCAAAATGATTGTGTTACCCATTATATACGTGATGTGATTTACCTTTCCTGGATTTTTTTTTCCTGACAAAATAAGACTTGATTAAGAAAAAGGAAAAAAAAGATGTTATATAGTGTTGATACAGAACATATAAGTTCGAGGCTTTTTCCTGCCATAATATGTTTTTGATGCACTAATCAACAAAAATGTGTAGATAAAAGCGTTTCAAAAGTTTAAGCCATGCAATGTATAGATGCCTAAAAACTTGTTCCAAGAGAGTAACATAAGGAAAGCTTTAAACAATTATGGAAAACTGAGGATTGGTTAGTAATTGCTAGAAGTAATTATCAAACATGGCATTATATAAATTTTAACATGAGTACCACACAAAAAAACTTTGCTTTAAATATGCAGTCGTATAATATTGCACCGATGGTATGATTGAAATAGTCCAAAGTTAATCTCTTACTAATTTTTCTTGATTAAGGTCATTGTATTTGTGGTGATTGATTAAAAAGTGGGTTACGTAAGAAAAAGATTGAAGCGCTTGATCCGAATTTACATGTATTTTAAAACCATAATATTTCATAAACCTTTTTTTAACAAATGCTAGATGAGATAAATCGAAAAGTTAGAGAATAGAGACATTGCTATAATTATACATTCCATAGATCTATAAAGAAATTCTGACGATAAAACAGTAGTTGAAACGATATAAGGGCTCATCTGCATTAGTTCGATTTTTTTTAGAGACGTACAACTTTTGTATGTTCAATTAAATAATGGATCAAAAAAATACTACGTACGCCCAGTGCTACCTTATTTATTTATATAATATCAAAACATTAACTAAATTAGGTAAACCAACTCATATATATATATATTCCAATTTCATGTAGCTGGTTGTAGCAGTCAGATCTTAGCACCAATTAATTTGTTCTAAGTAGTCCTGGGAATTTTAATCAAAATCCGCGGGTCCCGCCCCATTTGATCCGCTGCGGGGCGGGTGCGGGTCGTCGCATTTTAAAATTTTCACAGTTGCGGGGCGGGGCGGTTCACAGTTACAAATGGTGGGGCGGATGCGGGTTTTAAGTTTTTTTAAAGCGGGTTAGCGGATACCCGCCAAATGAATAAACTGTGTAGTTTTTTAGTTTTGGTAGTGAACTTCGTGTTGTTTTCATGTTTTAGTTTGTAAGTGTGTGTTGTTTTTTTTGTTGAATTTGTGTTGTTTTTATTTTTTATTGAGCAACTGTGTGTTGTTTTAGTTTTTTAGGGTTAAAGGTCTTGTAAACCTAATTGTTTCTTCTCTGCCGTCGAAGAAACACGACACTCTTACACCTTTTTTTTTTTTTCTTTTTTTTGACTGATACTTTCTTACCAGTTTTCTCTATCAACTCTCTCTAATTCAGAGGTTGTGACTGTGTTTGTCGAGTATCTACTGTCTTAACGCTTTTAAGAAACCCGAATTCACCTCTATTCATGTCTCTCTCTTTTTCATCTTCCATCTGTGCACAGTATTCACCGACTGTTTCTCTCCCTCTCTCATATCATAGATATGTAAGCCTTTCTTTCACCATTTCTTTTTTTTTTTTTAATTTTGGCGGGTTATCCGCTTGACCCGCATGATTTGAGCGGGACGGGTGCGGGTTTACTTATTTTATTAAGCGGGTCAAACAGGTAATTTTTATAAGTATATAATTAATTTAAACCCGCGGCGAGGCCGGTCTGGCGGAGCGGATCCGACCCGCAACGCAGGCCTAGTTCTAAGCTAGCGTTGAACCAATTCTTTTTCTTTTGTGAGAAATATATCCTCTACAAAAATCTTGGCATGACTTTACAAAATGTCAAATAAATTGTATTGTTGAACTCGAATTCTTTTGGGTCAAAAATTTATACAATATAAAGTTAATTTTATCGTCTTTTTATTTTATTTCTAACACATTTTCTGATAATTGTCTGATTAAGTATTTATTGAACTACTTTAACATATCCAACTATAGAGAAAATAAACTTTAGAAAATGTAAATAGAGAATTATTAGCTTTGATGCAATACTACACTATATATCAGTAATCTTCTTTTGATAACTGGGAAAATCCCACACTAGTCAACGCTATTTTCTGGAGTCCACTCTCTTGTGCTAAATGATTAGCTGCCAAAGAAACCCTTTGGCTGCTGGCTGAATCATTTGGAGTTATTGTCGACCCCGCTAAACTTCTCAGGGGGATATTAACGGTTTGTACCAAACCGATCTGGTTTTCAACTAAAGTTTGGCTCATTTTGGTTCTTTTTATACTCATGTATGGGCTGATAAAACTGGGCTTAAGGCCCCGCATCTTTTGTAATTCTTATCTGTTTCAATAGTAAACCTTTCAACTAATTATTTCTCTTCTCGTTTTCGAGAAAACATGAATACTTTAGGATATAACGATTTTGAAAACTGGAATATTATGAGTTTGTTGCATCACGAGTATTTTTTTTCGGCGAGAAAAGCTCAGAATACACCCACCACGGTACATCAATGATCAATTGACGAAGATGTGGAAGAAGTTTTAAGCCAATTTCAGATGGCTCCTAAAGAAGGTTTAGACAAGTGTAAGCAAGATTCAAGTAATCTTGAAAGAGCCTTTTTGGTTTTCATGTTCTTTTGGATACATTCATGCCTCTATTTAATTACCATCTCAAAGGCATGAATGTGTCTCGGCTTTGTGTTTGTAATATTAATCATCATCTCCGTTACACCAACAATTTCAACTTGATGTTTTAATTTTTTTTTTTTTTTCATTTCTTCTGTGTAGGCTTTGATTTGTCTTTTTGAAGAAAATATCCTTTAATCCCAGGGAATTCAACAAAAATTTTGGTTTATTCGACCAAATAAAAAACTTGAAATTGTAAAGAACCATCTTCTAGAGTCTAGGATCTGTAAATATGAAAGCGCTAAAACTGAACTAACTAGAATTGATCAACTTTCTGAAACGTAGGTTGCTGTTTATTGCCTACCATTGATATGATGTACAATGTAAGATGAAAACCATGTGAAATAAAGAAGAATACCTAAAAATAGCAGTCTCTGGCTATATATTGTTTCAGACTCTTTTCAATCTGACCTCCAATACTTAGCCATCTCAAAGCCATTCTTGCCATTGCGATAGTCCCCAATGGTCATATCAATCTCAGCCTGTGAGTTCATCACAAATGGCCCGTGTTGAACCACAGGCTCGCTGATCGGTTCTCCTGCAATCAACAAGAACCTCAACGGGCTAGAGCTTGACGTATTCCACACGCTAATTTCATCCCCTGTTCCAAACACCACCACATTGTGTGCTTGTACTATGGAAGAGTCCAAAGAGCTAAACACGCCTTCATTGCCATCTATAACGTAGGCAAAGGCGGTCCATGACTCTGGAACTGTCTGATGGGTTTGAGCTCTTGGCTTGAGAGTAATGTCAAGGAACATAATTGGTGTTTTTGTGTAGAAAGGAGATTGGACTCCCATTGAATCTCCGGCTATGACTTTGATCTCCACTCCTTCTTCCCTTGCTCTTGGAATCTCTGAACTCGAAATTTCTAGGTTTTTTGGGTGGATCCTGTCGAAAATAAAGGGAAACAGATTTTAAATACATTGAGAAAGCTGTGAAGAAAAGTGGAATCTTTATGAAGAATCTTCTTTTACATTTTGTCACTTGAAGGGAGGTTGATCCAAAGCTGTAAGCCAATGTTGATTTCTTCTTCAGGCATTTCGGAATGAATGATTCCTCTTCCTGCTGTCGTCCACTGCAATATATAGAACGAAACGAAACGAAATAACACCAGAAAGCTCCGATCTACGTACGATGTTTAGGGGTTATGTTTTTTATTTATTTATTTACCTGAACATCTCCTTCATGGATTGTACCCTTATGACCATTGAAGTCTTGGTAGATGATGCCTCCCTGAAGAAGTTAAAATGATTCGAGTAAGGCAAAAAAACAAAAGCTTTAATTATTGATTCGAATCGTCGAGAAGACGTGTTTCTCACCTGCAACATGTATGTAACACTCTCAAAGCCTACATGCACAGAGATGAGCAATTACTTGAGACACATTATAGAAGAGAATAGGCTTTGTATATATATATTACAAGAATGAAAATATGATTTTACCTCTGTGAGGATGATCTCGGAATCCACCTGGAGGCGAGACTGATCAAGAAACAGAACAAACAAACAAAATTGGCTGCTTAGATTATCTTAAAATTATGAATAAGTAAACATCAAAATAGCAAAGCTTAATTTACACATTGCGAAAGTAATAAGGATTACCAGAGAATTCAACTAGCGACACGAACGGGTCCAATAACTCATGGTCACTCCTGAATTAACCCAACAAGGAAAAACGTATGAAACTTGAAGGTGAAGGCATTGGATTTTTCTGGGAAATAAAACAAGAAACTCACTTGGTAATTCCTTGTCTAATGACAGCACCATCATTTTCATTCTCAAAATTTGCATATATCTTCTTAACGACCAGTCTCGGTGACATGTTGATGACTATGATAAAACTCTGCTATGCGTATATATCTTCTGTCTCTATTTTCTTCAGTCAAATATCGATGATACAAAGCTTTTTAATGGAGATGTGATAGTCTGTGTTTCTATTTTGGCGTGCGTACATATTTATTATCAAAGATCGTCTAAAATTGATATGATCTTATTGGCGTAAATCTCAACACCAAAAACAAACATTAAGGAAATAAATCCGAAATTTTAGGGAATTGAATGCTCCCCAGTAGTTTTTGACGATTCTCGTTTCCATAACCGTTAGTAATAAAATCAGAATTCACGCGTCCCGTCAGAACGTACACTCGTTTTCTAATAAAGCCCTAACTTCCTTTTCCACGTCCCCTCTCATAGACAACCTCTGAATCCGGCTGTCCCGAATCTGCAACAATTTGATTCTGCTCTAAAACCCAAGTGAGTTCCCTCATTTCTTCGTTTGATCTTATGATTCTGTCGTGTCGAACTTCAGGTTTTCTCTAGCAACTTGCTTTTGTTGGTTCTTGTTAAAAGACAAAGACTTTGAAACTAATTTGCAATTGAGAACACCGTGTTTGAGGTTAAGATTCTGAATTTGTCTGATCGTTTTATAACTCATTATTTGAGAACATGTCATGTTTTATTTTTTTTTAGGTTAAAGCGGTTGAGATCTGTCACTATGAATTCGGAAAAGATGGAGAGTGGTCCCAAAGATATAATCAGCAATCTACCAGAAGCTCTGATTTGCCACATATTGTCATTCCTTCCCATAGAAGATTCTGCTTTGACTTCACTTCTCTCGAAAAAGTGGCGTTATCTGTTTTCTTACAGACCAAATCTTGATTTTGATGGCTCGGTAATACATTTTCATCCTGATATGTGTGTCAGAGAAAGAGAAATGGCTCAGATTATGAGAATTTTTATGGATTTCGTGGATAGAGTATTGGAATTACGAGGGGATTCTACTGTAAACCAGTTCTCTCTAAAGTGTGGACATGGTGTTGATCCAGTTTGTGTCAGACGTTGGATACTTAATGTGTTGGAACGTGGGGTATCTGATCTTGATTTACACGTTTCTGTGGCTGGGGGTCCTCTGCCTTCGAAGGTCTTTGTGAGCAAGTCACTGGTTAGGCTGAGGATAGAATCTGAAAATGTTTGTTACATTGATGTCGAAGATGTTTTTCTTCCAAAGCTTAAGAGTCTTTACATTAACAAAGTTGCGTTAGGAAAAGTGGACAATTGCTTTGACAAACTTACTTCTGGTTGTCATATCCTTGAGGAATTAGTTATGATCAATGTCTACTCTAATATTTGGAACCGCTCTGTGTCTTCCAAAACCCTCAAGAGACTAACGTTGTCTTGCATAGACTACGATAAAAATCCGGATAGTGTTTCATTTGATACGCCCAATGTGGTCTACATGCGCTACTCTGATTATGTTGCGGGCAAGTATCCAAATGTGAACTTTGGTTCACTAGTTGAAGCTAGCATCGATCTTGCAATGACAAGTGATCAATATGTGCACTCAAGCTATGGAAATTTGGTCGGCAATGCAACAGATTTTCTCATGGGAATACGAAATGTTCGGATCCTCTACGTATCTGACAACACACTTGAGGTATATATTATTGTCGCGCTGTTCGGTAGTTTTTATTTGAGTTAGTGATTGCATATGGATGATGATATGGTTGGTTTGGGGTTTTTGTTTCAGGTTCTTACTTTTTGCTGTAAACCAATACCGGTTTTCAACAACATGATTCATTTAACTATTCAGACGCACCGCGAATCAGGATGGGAATCATTGCCGGCTTTACTCAAGAACTGTCCAAATCTTGAAACCCTGGTTTTTGAAGTAACATCACATATCCTTTGATTTCATCTTCTAATACAGACAAAAGTCAAAACTAGACTCTTTTTATAAAAAAATTGTTTCTACTATGATTCAGGGACTCTACCACAAATATACAATCAAATGTGAGGATGTTGACGGGTGCCTATGCAAATTTTCAGGGGAGATTCCTAGTTGCTTATCATCAAGTCCGGTGAAGGTTTTAAAGATTTTGAAATTTGGTGAAAATGGTATACAGTATCAGATAGAGCAGATCAAGCACTTCCTGGAGACAATGCCAGCACTTGAACAACTAGTAATATACTACGATACATTAACTGATGATGAGCTGATTGAAGTGTCAAGCCAACTGAAGAACTTCCCTAGAGTAGCTTCATCAACTTGCGAGATCCAAGTAATCTCTGATTACCTCAGCTAAGCCAAGATTCTCCTTTTCTTTCCTTTTGTTCTTAAGTTCTTCTGACTTGTGATTTTTCCTTCTGCCTTTCGACCTTTTGTTCTTAAATTCTTAAGTTCCCCCCTGCTTCTTTCGGTTCTTGGTTTTGAGTGGCTAATAATAAACTTTCTGAAACAGAGCATTTTTATTAATTTATTATCTTTATATGAGATAGCTTTAAAAATTGCATTTTATTGCTAAACAATTTTTTAAAGGTATTTTACTGCTAGAAAATTTATTTATTTATTGTCAATTAATGGTTGTATATATGTATCAAATTAGAAATTGTTTTTTTTTTTTTTGAAAAATTAGAAAATGTAAGGCCAAGAAAAAGTACCATCTATCCCAGGGGAAATAGAGAGACAAATCAATAAAAGGTAATTGACGTCATGTAAAAAGGTAAAACATACACTTTTCAGGAAAAGGTGAAGAAATCTCATTTCAGGATAACAGAGTCTAGAATCAATCATATATCCAGATTCAGTCAGAAACCTCCACAAAAGTATAATTTTTTTTGTACGACATTCCATTTCTTTTGGTAAGGATTTAGGATATACTGTAGCAGTAAAGTACGAGTATCTGGAAAAGTTTATTCTCCTAAGAGTTAATACCTTAAGAGTTAGTACCAGGAAGATGACAACTAAAGTAAAAGTAGAATCTAAATACACGACAAAGTACAAACAAACCACACTACATTTAGCACAAAAAACCTAAAAAGGTCGTAAAACAAAAACAAACACCATTGGAACACGTCGACCACGTGTACATGATTCACTTGTAGTTGGAGACGGTGATGATGGAGATTTTTTGTTGTGAACCAATACCGGTATTAAAGAACCTGATTCTTATTTAACTACCAAGACTCACCGGAACATTGAACGGGAATCATTGCCGAATGCCGCCGACTCTACTCAAGAATTTTCCAAACCTAGAAACCTTCGTCTTCGAAGTACCAACACATATCTTTGGTGTTAATTAAGACATTAGCCATTATCTTCGGTTTGTTTGAAATTATTATGGTTTCAATTTTGTAACATTAAACATGAATTGGGTAAGAACACGAATTTGACGTTCAATTAGCAGAATTTTGATTTGAAATTATGAAGTTGAATTTATGAGCATGTTTCTCTTCGTTCAAGCTCTCTTTGAGCAGAATTTCGATTTGTAGTCAAAGTTGTAATAGAATCTCGCATCAATTTTCTGAAAGAGAGGATTGTTATTATTCCCCTAACATTGATCTCACCATAATGTGAACTAAAGAAAACAAAACCCAAAAAAGTTCATATGATTTTTGTTTACAAACTCTTTTCTCTGTGACCTCTAATTAATCTTAGCCATTTCAAACCCGTTCTTACCATTCTGATAGTCCTCAAAAGCCATATCGATCTCAGCCTGCGAATTCATCACAAACGGACCACACTGAACCATAGGCTCACCGATTGGTTCCCCTGCAATCAACAGAAACCTCAATGTCATAGAGGTTGACTTGTTCCACACGCTAACTAAATCCCCTGGTCCAAATACAACAATATGGTGCGCCGATATAGCGGACGAAGTGAAGGAACTGAACACGCCTTCATCGCCTTCTATAATGTAGGCGAAAGCAGTCCAAGATTCTGGAACGGCCTGGTGGGTTTGAGATCCTGGCTTGAGGGTAAAATCAAGGAACATGATTGGTGTTGTTGAGTAGAAAGGAGATTTGATTCCCATTGAATCTCCGGCTATGACTTTGACCTCTACTCCATTTTCAGCCGCTCTTGGAATTTCTGAACTTGACAGTTCTAGGTTTTTTGGCTCGGTCCTGTCGAAAATCATCAAACAACTCATCAGAGATCCAAAATTGGAATCTTGACAGGTAATATATCTTAAGAGGAATAGAGGGTAATGAAGAAATTTGTCTCTTTTACATTCTGTGAATAGAAGGAAGGTTGATCCAAAGCTGTAAGCCAGTGTTGACTTCTTCTTCCGGAAATTCGGAATGAATGATTCCTCTTCCTGCTGTCATCCACTATCAAATCAAAAACCAAATTTGAGTGAATCCAGAAAAGTCCAAGAAGACTCGATGTCTTTTTGTGTTTAGTGCTTTTTTCTTTCACCTGAACATCTCCGGCTTTGATTGTACTTTTATGACCTTTGAGATCTTTGTGAATGATACCTCCCTTCATAAATTTAAAAAGATTTCGAAATTTAATAGAATATTCGAATCAAGATTCAAGAGTCGAATCTATATACAGGATGGAAGAGTCTTTGCCTCACCTGCAGCATGTAGGTAACACTTTCAAAACCTGCATAGAGTTGATCCAGTTACATAAGAGTCATTACAGAACAGAGAAGGCTTTGTGTATATGTGTGTGTAATATATATATGCGTGTGTAAGAAGCTATCAGTGATATTGACCTCGGTGAGGATGATCTGGGAATCCAGCTGAAAGCGAAACTGATCAAGAAACAGAGAAAAACAGAACACATATAAGGCTGCTTTCGATGATTACCTTACAAACATGTAAACATCAATTAAACATATTTGGGGAAGGAAGATATTTACAGGAAAATTCAACTAACAGTACAAACGGGTCCAATAACTCCTGGTCGATCCTGAGTTATAACCACACAAGAAAAAGAAGAAAAAAAAGATATATGAAAGTTGAAGATGAAGCCGTTGGATTTTCATGAAAAATAAAAGTGTAGAAACTAAAAAGAAACTCACTCTGTGATTACGTTTCTAACGAGAGCCCCTTCACCTTCTTTCTGAAGGTTTGCCAAAAAATTCTTGATTACCTGTCTCGGTACTCTATTATTGTCGATAGAAACAGACATGGTGTTGATGATGATGATAAACTTCTGTCACTGTATCTTCTTCTTCTTCTTTTTCAAATGTTATTCTTACTTCTCGTTTTTGAATCGAAGAAAACCTTTTTGGTTGCTAATGGAGGAAGTAGTTCTACGTATTTTCTTCACGTACAAGTTCCATTTCCAGTGTGTGTATTACACATATATATAGAGAGAGAGATGCAGAGGATCGACTGGAGCTGGTAGTTGTAGGTGAAGGTGAGTGGGTCCCATGGATATGTGGTGTGGACCAATTGTAATTATTGCTGAACAATTCATCTAATCTAGGATGAACTATCCATACTTCGGAGTTCGGAACTGTTCCGAAACATCTAAATTCAGAACTTAATATTACTCTTCTTTTTTTTTTTCACGTAATTACACAAAAATTATTACTTTCCTAAAACCAACCTTTTGGGAGCTTTTCTTATTTTTTCAAAATTTTAGTCAACTAAAACTGTTATATTTGTATGATTGTATCAGACCATTTATTTGTATTTGACTATCTATTTCATATATTGGTCAAGTCCCTATGAGATTTTTTTCCCATTCTTTGGATTAAAAATTGTTGTTGATGATTAACCAATGAAATTATTCATCTGAAAAATGAATATAAATTATATAATATGGTTTAACACCTTGATTTATAGACATAGTCACATAGACGTTAGATTACGAATGCTAAAAATATAAGTTGTTTAATCTGAAAGAGAAGCGAAAGATAATCGAAAAATATTTGCGTTCACACCAGTAAATGACCTAAGTGGCCATGTGTCTGCTAACTAGGTATGACACGTGGAAACATGTGCATGTATGCAAAGATGTAGTGGAGCACTTACCGTCGTATACTGTACATTATACGCATGTGAGTGTGAATATGAAATTGTACGCGTGCTCAGTGAGGATTTGATATATACGTAGTTCGCCTGGATATTCAATTAATTTTCGAAATTGAAAGTGTTCCGCAAAATTGGAAAAGAAAAATGATTACGCTACGTGAGCGCAATTTTTGCCAACAATAACATTCAGTTTTCTGTTTAAATCATGTAGCAATGATTTGGGCGTACTTTGTAATGAGAATTAATGATTTGGGTATAAATTGTAATAAGAAATAATGATTTGGGGGTACTTTTAATAATAAAGAAATAATCGAACTTTTAACGATTTTTCTAAACAAACTCTTCTTTTTTGACGATTTTCTGTTTGCTGATTGAGACATTTTAATTAGTCATGCCGTCTATTTGCAGCAACATTGGCATATGGCTCTTGATTGTATTAAATTTCGCTTTAAGAAACTTAATTATTCACAATCACTATTTTTTTTAAACAACAAAATATTCAAAACTAAAATTTTTATCAAATAAACATATATATTCATCATTTTTGTAACGAACCAGGGCCTTTAAATTTTACATGTCGACCGCCTTGTAATGGTTGTTCTCTCTCCATCATACATGTTATTTTGCAAGTCGACTAGTTGAGGACAAAATCTAAACACTATTAGTCTGTTGATAATGTCATCCACATCTGATTTTTCTTACCACTCTATGCAATCTATGTGAAAATAGGTTTTACGATGGTCCCATGCAACCCCCCCCCCCCCAAAAAAAAACCCATATCATATTAATGTAAAAATTGAATACTTTCTAAATTTTTGCTATCTTGAAGAGCCGACATGTTTTGACCACGAAGAAATGTTTTTTCATTGGGTGTTCACACTACATCTAAATATATACTCCATAAATCCCTAAAAAATAATGAATTTCAAACGACTAACCTAACTTTCTGATTATTTGAAACGAATAGTGATATTTAAAGAAAAGCTGTTCGTTGTCATGCTACGTTGAAGCAATAAAATTGGCTGCTTAAACAGCTAATCAAGACAATTTTTTAATATTCTCCATTGTCACTTGTCAGTCTCTTAAAACCACCAAATAATATTAAATATCATTAAACTATACATCAATTTGATGTTAGAGTTGTCCTATTTTAAAGTTGACAAAAAAATTAAAGTTGTCTTGTATAAAATATGGTGGATGATTTGATGTCCGCTAGAAGTATGAACGTCCGCATTTTATTCAAGGGATATATGAGAAACATTAAATATCAGGATATGAATATAAAATATAGTAGAATTATTCGACAAATCTTTTGAGTTTGTCCATATTGATCTTGAGACTTAATTCTTCTGGTCGAACGGAAACCAGTATATTCTTAATTAAATAATACTAAGAGATAGAGATGAGCAAAAAAACATGAATTTCCCTCACCGTTATTCGAAATGAACAACATCCCAACAAAAGTTCTGCCCCTAGCTCTTTCTCAAAAAAAAAAAAAACAAAAGTTCTGCCATTTTCTTTAGGAAAAAAGATGTTTCAAAACTTTAAAAGCAAGCAATGAGAACACGTTATGTTCACGATATGCTCTGATGGGACCATATGCATATTCACAGACTAAAATAGCACACACAAGCTCTTTACTTAACATATTGATAGTTATTAATTCTTGCTGTGTGAAAAGGTGAGAACAAAAGAAGATTTCACTTTTTAGGTGTACTGAATCTAGTTTTATGGAAAGTTCGAAAGTCAAGACTTTTACAAGCTCTTTAGTTGGTGATTCACCATTTTCTACAACTGTGAGTTCTTCTCCCCCACCAATACTCTCTCTATCACACAAATCCATTATCCCAACACTACTCACATACACATATCTATGGAGAAAGGGAGACATGTGTGCATGTATATGCAGAGAAGATGTGAACATCGTTTTTATAATGATTTGACTTTATTTAACATCTTCTGTTAAGCCAAACGGCCTTAATGGCGCCCCACCCTTTCCACATGTTTCTCTAGTTTTTTCCCAAGAACACTAACCCAATTGTTTGGTTTCTCACCAATTAGGTTCATTTTTGACTTTCTGTGCGAGACGGAAACAGATAATGTCATTCATTCACACCATGGCAGAATTACAAGAAGAATCATATTAAGTGAAACAGCTTGAGAACAACAGAGATTCTGTTTAGTTTCTCTTCCACTCAGTTAAGAACATTAAGATAACACCGACTTGTATGGCAAGTTTCGTGATTTTGTTTAATCTCTCTTCCATTCAACATTTAGAACAGAAGTTACAAAACAAAACAAGAACTCAACTTTTCACAACAAAAAGCATTGACACAGAAGAATGCTAAGCAGCATCTTACAAATAAGAGAATTATTTTGCTTTGAGTTTTTAGATATTTCTGATAAACTACATATATTTGTAGCCGTAAGACACATCCTTCGCTTCCAAATGGTCAAAGAGGCATGACCGGATGAGTGATTCCAAAGGAGCTTAGAAAACCAGAAAGGTTCTTCTAGAGGAGCTGTTCAAGTTTCATCGATAAGGAAATGGGTACGGTAGATGAAATACTGATGTGATCAGAGATTACTTGGATCTTGCACTTGAGTGAAGCTACTCCAGGAAGCATCTGAAGTTGGCATGATAACTCAGCCAGATCATCTTCGATTGGTGAATTGTAGTATATTAGGAGTTGTTCAAGATTCGGCATTTTCTTCAAGAAATGCTTCATATTCTCCATCTCCAAATCGTCATCATCTGCTTCTCCAAAATTCAATATCGTTAGAAACTTCACCGGACATTGTGATAGGGAAGAAGGATTTTCCCCCAAACCTCGGCACAAGCACACATCCCCACATCTATCTGTAGCCTTGTGATGGAGTCGCTAAGTCAAAAGAAACATCTCAAACGTTATCAATGTAAAATGAGTCAACCGATTCTTTTTCAAGGGTGTAGTTTGTTTACTTGGAAGACAAGGGTTTCAAGATTAGGACAATTCTTGAGTAGACCCGGCAATGACTCCCATCCTACTTCCGGATTAGTCTCAATAGTTAGATGAGTCAAGTTGTTGAATACCGGTATCACTTCACAGCAAAAATTTAGTGTCTAAAACAAAACAATATTCAATAAGATTATCACTCATTGCCAATCAATAATTAACTAACCTTAAGTAATGTTAGATTCACATCACATACCTCAAGAGTGTCATAAGATAAGTAAAGGGTCTTCACATTACATATTCCCATAAGAAGCACTGTTGCGTTACCAACCATCTCTGTTTCATTATCACCATCCAATATATGTCTGACATTTGCTTTCTGACCATCCGTCATCCGAATGTTGAGAGTAGCTTCAACCAGTGAATCAAGATTCACTTTTGGATACTTGTGCGCAATATTATCCAAATATTCTAAGTGAACAACATTTGGAGTATCAAATGAGACTCTCTTTGGATTTTCATCAAAGTCTGTACAACATAGCGTTAGTCTCTTGAGGATTTTGGAAGCCACAGAGCAAGAATCCCAGTTAACCCATGCAAGATTACGCAAACCTAATTCCTCTAGAACGGGACAACCAGATAGAAGCTTGGCAAACCCAATCTCACCCTCTTCAAACACAACTGAATCTAGAATGAGAGTCTTAAGCTTTGGAAGACAAACATTTCTCAGTTTAATTTTGGGACCATCTTCAGGTCCTATTTTCAGCCTAACCAGTGTCTTACTCGCAAAAATCTTCGAAGGCAACCAATAAACCAGTGAAGGAGAGACATGTAGATCAAGATCTGAAACACCATGTCTCAACACATTTGATATCCAAGGGAACACGTCTTCATCCTCAAAGCCATCTCCACATTTTAGAGAGAACTTGTTAACACGATCTTTTCCTCGTAACTTAAACACTCTATCCACAAAATCTATAAAACTTGTCTTATCTTGCATCATAGTTTCCGGATGCAGAGAGGAAAAGCTATCGAAATCAAGATTTGGTACAAGAGCAAACAGATACCGCCACCTTTTTGAGAGGAGTGATGTCAATGCAGCTTCTTTTGTAGACAGGTTAGACAAGATTTGGCAAAGAAGGTTGTCTGGTAAACTGTTGATTACATCCTCAGAACAATCATCCATGTTTTTCTGTAGACAGATCAGCACTTACAAACCTATATCCTACAAACGGATTTCAAAAGCTAAAACTCCAAACTAGTTCCAAGGTCTTTGCCTTTACACCTTCGGAATCCTAAGGTTCGGTTTGGATTCATGAGGAAAAAAAGCACGAACCACAAAACTAAACCAGATCCTATATGAACACAAGCCACCAAAAGCAGAGATTAAAAAACTTACTTGCGTTGAGTATAAAAGCAGAGTCACCCTACAAATTCAATCAGATAGTGGGAGAGGAAAGAAACTAAGGCTTTTTTTATTTTTTTATTTTTTATTTTGGACAAAACTTCTGGATCTGGATCAAAAGTTATTTACCAATTTGGTGTTTATAAAAAAAAAAAAAATGTAGGGTATTGTAAAGATGTAAGAAGCAAACCATGAGATGTTTTTTATATTATCTTCCAACTTCCAAGACTAAAATGAATTGTCATATTCACAAAAAGACATTGGTTTCCTTCCATTAAAGATATTGTTAATAATTGATTCTCCTTTTTTTTTTGTCGGCTGTTAATAATTGATTCTTGTTTAGAGAAATGAAGAAGTCACTTTCAAACGTATTGACTTCTACTATATTAGTGGAAATTTTCAAAATAAAAAGGTTCTGGAAGCTCTTTGTCTTTCTTTAATGGAATCAAGCTCTAAAGAAAAAAACCAGACCCAATTTTGTTCTGTAGCTGAATTCAGTTGAGATATCAAACCGGTTAAATGCATTACAAACAGAGTAACCGAAGCAGATTTGTCATGTCATCTGCATAAGCTTGCCGGCATGCCAAATCTTAAGAACTCATTACTAGACCAACAACTGCCGTTATCAAATTAAGTATAACTCTTTTAGAAAATAACAGTGGCGCAAGTTAGCTCTCAAATAATGAGTTAAGAAAAACATTTGTGATTTAACACAACATAACTTAGCATTCAAAAACCAGAACAAAAGTATAACACACCAGTCAGTAAACTAAACTGCTGAGCAGAATACAAAAGACATAAGCAAAGGAAATCTTAATTGCTTCGACTTTAGTTCAAAGCCTTGAGAAACCAGGAATATTCTTCATTTGGAGGAGCAGACCATTTCTTCGATAAGGTAGAAGGCAAAGTGGAGGACAAACTCAGATTCGGTGAGATTACTTGGATATTGCACCTTGGTGAAGCTATTCTAGGAATGCTCTGAAGCTTCTTGGATAAATCAAACACAGAAGGGTCATATGATATGTTGAAGTAAACTATCAACTGTTCAAGTCGTGGCATCTTCTCCAAGAAATGCTTTATCTGCTCTATTTCCATCCCCTCATCATCGATGGCAACAGACAGAACTATCTTTAGAACCTTCACCGCAGATGATGAAAGACAAGAAGGATTCTTCACACGTTTACAAACGCACAGGTTCCCACATCCGGTGTTACTTTTGTGGACAAGACCCTGAAGGAAGGTCACAAAGTCAAAAGATAATAATACCAAAAAGGAAAATTTCAACGGTAAGTTGTATGATGTTTTCATGTGACTGATAAACATTGATGCTCAAATGGGTTTTTATATATACCTTGAAAACAAGGGTTTCTAGATTTGGACAATTCTTTAGCAGACCTGGCAACGAATCCCATCCAATTTCCGAATTACTCTCTATCGTTAACTGAATCAGGTTGTTATATACTGGTGTTGCTTCACAGCAGGACGTAAGTACCTGAAACAACAACAATAAAACCAAATTAACTCACTCGTTATCACTAACTCACTCGATATCACTAACTCAAGCCACTATAACCAATGTTACACTAACTAAAACAAGAATATTAGAATTCCAGGTTGTTTGGCATAGTGTATAAAGATTACAGAATAAAGATGGGATTGACAAACAAACCTCAAGTGTTTTGGCAGATAGATAGAGGATCTGAACATTGCATAATCCCTTAAGAAAATTCGTTGCATTACCGACCATCTCTTTCTCCTCCTCATCACTTTCCGAGAAATAGCCGTCTTCTGAAAAGCTTACATCTGCACTCTGATCTTCCGTGAGTCGAAGGCCGATATGAGCTTCAACAAGCGAACTGAAATTCACTTTCGGATACTTCCCCGCAATATTGTCAGAGTATTCCAAGTATTCAAGGTTTGGAGTATCGAAAGAGACACTCTTTGGATTCTCATCATTGTCCTCGCAGAAAAACCTTAGTCTCTTGAGGCTTTTGACAGACACAGAGCAAACCTTCCAGTATTCCCACCCGATACTCGTGAGCACTAATTCCTCAAGCACCGGACAGCCAGAAAGAAGCTTTGCAAACCCAACACCTTCCCCTTCAAACACAACAGAATCGATATCTAGAGTCTTAAGCTTTGGAAGAAACACTTTTTTAACAACATTGCTGAAACTGAGATCATCTCCGTCTCCTAATTTGAGCCTAACAAGTGTCTTGCTAACAAAGATCTCGGGAGGCAAGGGATATTCCGAGAGACTTAGATTAAGATCTGAAACACCACGTCTCAACACATTTAATATCCAACCAGTGACACGATCTGGATCAGGATAATCACAACAGTTTAGAGAGAATCTGTTTAAGGAAGCATTCCCTTGCAAAGCCAACACTCTATCCACAAAGTCCATAAAACTTGGAGGATTCTCATCGCTTTGGAAATCAAGATTTGTCACGGATGCAAACAAAAAACGCCACCTTTTAGAGAGAACCGATGTGGAAGCTGCTTCCTTTGTTGGTAGGAAAGACAAGATGTGGGATATCAGAGGATTTGGCAGACCGCTGAACATATCTCTTGAGACAAAATCCATCTTTTGTTTCGAACAGAAGATCAACCAACAGTTACAACCTAAAACAGTTACAAGAACATTAAACACACACTAAGATACGACATTCTCAAATTGCAAAACAGTTCTAAAGTCTTGTCCTTTTTACACAATCGTAAGGTTCCCTAAAGATATCCAACCCAAGAAACAACAAAGAAAGCTAATTGCTGTAGAAGAATTAAGAGAAGTTGAAATGGGGAAACTTACTTGGGGTTCATCAGATTATCGAGTATTCACAAACTTACGAACAACCGCATTCGGAGATGGTGAGACGAAACTTGAAAATGAAAAGTAGGGTTTTTTTGGTCTATCGTTGCCGTCGTCAGTAAGAGATAGCTATGTGGCGGGATGGGTATTCCAACGCTAAACGACGTCGTATAATCGGTAAGTGATAGCCAAAAACCGCTCTGTAATTTTGGTTTTTCGATTGACGACAAAAAAAAAAAAAAAAAAATTGNTTTTTCGTTTTTAAATTATATCATTTCTCCTAACTTTAAGCGGTTATCATAAATTCATAATCTTTGCTTGTTTCGTTATTTGATCTGACGAACAGTGCCGTGCGAAGGGTTATGGGGACTTAAGGCGAGTTTAAAAATTGGGG